>OY856187.1:41738687-41910715 GCA_963693315.1 Diogma glabrata | reverse complement strand
GAATTTGTGGTTTGTTCTAGGTAAATAGAGGAATAGGGTATAGATTGTATTTTTGTGTGAAACATTGTTTACAAAACAATGTTCTATTTCTACAAACATACTGTTGTACAGATTTGGTCGTTGTTATATATCTTATAGAAATTTATTTGAAGTTGATTCGATTAAACGATAAAAAACTGTACCGATATAATTTTTCAAAAATTTGCATATTAGCCACGTTAGATTTGACCAAAACGCTTGAAAAATTTTATGCAATTGTTGTTTTTTTCAGTTATTTCAGTCGAATCGAACGCACATATAATAACACTAGACCACTATTATCATTGTCTCTCAGTTGAGAAGCGATACCGAAACTTGACGAGAAATTTCTTAAACTATATAAACATATCTAAAATGGATATATCTCAAACAAGTTTCAAACAATTAAAATTTTATGAAATGAAATAGGACTTTTTATCTGGCATTTGCTACTAGGGTTGGGATCGATTTTATTGTCTGTTTCGGATCATGTCCAATTCAATAATGTATATATAAACAAATGCAAAGGAAAATAATTAACTCAATTTAAAATTTGTGCCCTATTTATGTTATCAATTATTTACACTTTTTTGGTTCAGATTATTTATTCTACATATCTTTATTCATATATTTATTCTACATATCTTTATATACATATCTTTAACCCACTTAATTAAATAGTTTTTCAAATTCATCATTTTTTACTACACAATCAATTTCTTTTTTTTATAAATTTATCGAATAACCTTCGCTTTTGGTTTCTCTCTCCCAAATCTTACATTATCTTCCTTCATCTTTTATGCATGATAACTTGATAATTGGTCTCCAACATCATTAACGACTTGAGTTTACATCTCCGGATTCCACGATGGAAGACCGCTGTCATCTAATATCTAAGTGACTCAAAGTATTGTAGTTAGATTGCAATACACAAGAGGTACTAACGCACCTCATTTCTATGTGAAAGACATTACAATCAGGGCTACGAACAGGCTTTTGAAACAAAAACCGCCAAAACCAGTAACCTCATAAGAACATTAAAACCGAAACCGAAACCAAAACTATATTCCAAAAATCATTAAGACCGAAACAAAAACTAAAACCACATTTTGAAAATGATCAAAACCAAATCCATAACCGAATTCACATTCTAAAAATCATGAATCGAAAACCAAATTCAAAAATAAGCATAACCCAAAACAAAAATCAATTTCTAAGATCAATAGTAACGTAATTTGTACTACTAGTTTTTGTATTTTTGCTCCATTCGAACATTTGCATGGATTATTGACAAAAATTGTAATTTTTATTGTCCAACGAAAATCCAAACAACTTGTTAGTTAAAAAAACAAAATCGAAACCAAAACTTTTTGTTTAGGAACTTGTGGAACTTGGAACTTGTCGTTTGGAAACGGAACTTGTCGTTTAGAAAAACCGTAAACAAAATCAAGATTTATTGTTTAGAAACATCAAAACTTATCATTTAAAAAAACAATTATCAAAATCAAAAATGTACATTAAGAAAAACCAAAAATGTACATTAAGAAAAACGAAAATTAAACCATAAAAATAAATTATGGTTTTGCAGTCCTGATTACAAAAGCTATCCAAGCTAAACCAAGGGTAACTAAACAAAATACCAACAACAACAAGATTCAAGAACATCCTTAAAGTACAATTTTAGTTGTGACAATAAAATATCTCAGTTGAATATAACAATTTTGCAGAAAACACAATTTTTCCTTAATGTTTTACTTTGAGTTGAATTCCAGTTATTCCACTTAAGTAGTTTTAATATTTATATAAGCAAACCAGTTACTAGATCACTAGATTGTGGCGTAACAACTGCCAATTTGTTTTGACGACATTTTAAAAATTAACAACTAGATTACGAATATTTTTCTCTTTAAGTGTATACAGTATTGAATGTAGAACTGCGACATAAACTTGTATCAACTCTTTTGTTATAGATTGTTTAGCTTTACTAATTGTAGATACTAGCTTTCTTAATTGCTTTACTTCACTTTTGAGTTGATATACTATACTTAGAACATACTTTTTCATTACCAGTATAATTAAGTAGTTAAACAAATTAGCCATTTGATTACTTGTGAATTTCTAAATTATATACATTTCCAATATTGCATCAGTTTTTTCAATATAACTGGGTTTCTAAATGGATATCCATTAATCATCACCATTTTACACCCATGGCAAAACAAATTTATGTAATAGTTATTTTTCCAAAATAGATGTCAGTAATCACATTATTTGTAAAAACTATTCGTTTCGTCTATTCATTAAACTTTCGTTGATTATATAAAAAAACCTAATCTTATTCATTACATGTCATTTCGTTAATGACACACTTTTAGTTCATTTTATTTCTTTGTTGGTATCATCCCATAATCAAATAACGAAAATCTATGCACATTAAATTTACCATACTCTTGCCTTTTGATTCTAAGAAAATTTATTTTAAATATAATTCCCGAAACGATCACAAACAACACACACACGTGCGTTCTTCAATGAACTTTTTAAAATTATTTATTTGTAATTTTATGTTTGATTTTCACTTTCCACAAATCATTCTCATAAAAATAATTTAGGAAAGAAATATTTTTTTTTTGAATCTCACATCCAAATTTTGTTAACTGTTTTGGTATTATGAGGGTGAATTAATATGTGTTGAAAGTTCCTGGAAGTTGATGTGGTGCCCAAACTTTGAGATGCCAAGAAAATCTGAAAAATATCATATGAATTTTGTTCTGTTTTGAAGTATATAACTGAAGGTGTAATTATGTATCATTTTCAAAAGATAGTTGTGGTTACAGTTTAAAGCAAAATTTTAAATTTTCAAATTCAAAACAAATAACAAAAAGGTATATTCTGATCCTTAAAAAATAATTTCGAAAACGATTATTGTTTGACCTGGTCGATGCTGCTGAAAAGAAACCAAACAAATCACCCAAACGAAATTCCTAACGAGTCAGGATAGCTTCATTTCAACTCGTCATCAACTATATAATTTTGTTCGATTGTTTTTTCTTTCCCTTCCATAACCATTGCTTTAGGATTAATATATCCCTATTTTATTTTTATTTTATATCGTAAATTGCATTTTTTTTATTGTTATGTTCTAGGGTGAGTTTTTTGTCATATACTTACGTTAAATTAAGAAAACGAAAACAAAATTTAGGTCTGTCGGAAGTTTGTCGACCTCGAAATTTGAATTGCAAATTTTTTTTTGTTTATCACAAGATTGTTTTCGAATGCATGTTAGGCTTAGATTTATTTTTTGTTTTGTTAAAAAAATTGACAGGAGTATGGGAATTGATGATTGATTATTGTAGGTTTATGTTGATTGAAGCGAAAAAAAAATTAAAAAAAGGAAATTTGACTAAGTTTTGAAATAGATAAGTTAAGAATTCAGAAACCCAAAATTTTTTATACTTCGTTTAACATATGTATTCTAAATTCGATTACACAATTTAATTTAAGTCGAAGATTAAGTAAATTGTTTTCATTCATTTTTGTTTTCAATTTAAATGTGGAGTAGTAAACAAATTCAATCTACATCAGGATTAGAATTAAGTTTACAAAATAAAATACTAAACGTTGAAGCCAATAAAAAGCCAATTCAATCAATTTTCAAAGAAATTCAAGGTAAATCATTTTAGCTGTATTTAGGTTAATCGGAATAAACCTTAGTGCTTATAAGTAAAGCTTTTCGTTTTGTCGTAAAGTGTAAAGATAACTGTTTGTATTCTGCATTTTAAAAACGTTTCATTTAAATTTGAGATTACATTTAACGAGAGATTTCATATTAAATGCTGTTAATGCAATAAAATTCATCATTGCAGCTTACCGGCTAATTTTATGTTTTATTTAAAATAAATTACAAAAATTTATTCAAATTTTTCATGTCCATTAACAAAACCATAATTATACAGTATTGGTTTGATAATAAAAAACAATTATTCCCTTTCTTATTTGAAAAAAAAAAACGAATCGCCACCGAGCAAATAGTAAATAAACGTAATAAAACACAATTAATCACTTTACCTATGTAAAGCTATTTTACACAATTAACTTATATTTAAAGTATTACAATTATTATAATTTTTAAACATTTGTATTTCTATAAAAATAAAATTTAATCCAAAAAACAATTCAATTAATTGAATAATAATTACAGATTGGTTTGTGGCATGGGGTGGTAAACTGTGTAATTACTTGAATATACATAAAACCGAAAATTGAATTCAATGTTTGACGGATACAAAAATTTTTTGTTTTTAATTTAGGTTTAATTATGATTCATAAAAAAGGTTGTACTGTATACAATGTAACATGTATTGGGTTTAGGTTGAACAAGTAGATAATAAAACGAAACAACAACGTTAATTACGGTTATTACTTTCACTTTTATTCAGTTTTGTCATTGTTTTGATTGATTAAGGTCTGTGAAGAAGGATTTAAAATCAAACTATTTGAAGCTCAAGATACGATGATGAGATAAAAAATTATGAAATCGTTAGCAAAAATGTTATGATATTTTTTTATAATAACAGCTATGCTGTAAAATTAGACAGCTCAAGTCCTTCAAAAGCACCCATTAAACATATGGTACAAACAAAAACTTTTTTTTTAAATTGACGTCAACATCAAAATTAGTTCTACCCATACATATGTCAATTTTTCCACCAAAATATCTTTTATTCATATACCATTTTTTTCAACCATTTTTCACACATTAATTTGAACCCAAACCCAACATCACAAAAGAAAGCCGAAACAAGAAAATGTTTACGTATTTAAAGAATTTACATTAAAAAAATCGGACAACAAACATTTGTTAAATCCCAACCATATGTGCTACATAAATCATGAAGGGATTTAAATATCAAAAATCAATAAAGATCAATTTAACTCAAAATGTAATAAAATAAAACAAAATTAATTCCTACCTTGAACATTAATTGATAAAAATTCCAAAACAAAAACACCAAAATAAACTAATTCCTTTAATTTTTTCATTATAAAACCTTCACTTTTTTCTTTTTGATTTTTCACTTTTTGATTTTACACAACATTTAAATTTCACTTAATAATTAACACACATATAAACAAAAGAGGAAAAAAAAAGACTTAAATACTAAACACACAAAATTAATTAAGAATAAGAAAGCGAGTATGAAAATTTAAAACTTCAATTTTTACGTAATTAAGTTTTAATTCGTTAATTTCTTTTGTAATACATATACATTTTGCTTTGTTTTATTTTTCACAATTTTCCACATTTTCTATTCAATGAATTACATAATAACAACCAAAAACTATAGAAACAAACAAAAACAATAAGCCGGGGAATCTTTGTTTCTTTATTTTTGGATCCTTACAAGTTTCACATGTTTGTATAAATATATTTAATTTATTTTAATTCAAAAATTATTTTTTTCTTAAAAACTCTTCACAATTGTTTAAAGAAAACACAAAAAACAGAAGAAAAAAAATTTGATTCAAGTAACTAAATCTAAAAACACGTAACACGACATACAACAAACTTTCCGACATAAATGTTAAATCGAAACTGAAGAGAAATTTGGAGAATTTCATATATGGAAGAATATTTTATGAAAATTGAAAAAAAAAATAAAAGAAAACAAAATGAAAATGTGACATAATAACAGAGAGTCATAGCGAAAAAGAGAATAGCAGATGCAGAGAAATGAATTTGTGAATGAATTTTGTACAACTTTTTCTCTTTTTCTCTTTATAAATATTTTGTAGATTTCTTTATTTCCCCTTTTTATGTTTACTTGTAAGGGATGCTAAATGGGAACGAAACAAAATATTTTTGTATTATTTTGATATGAAATTTCTAAGAAAATATATGTTTTTCGATTTCTTATAACGAAATTGTAATAGGGTGTTTGTTTGATTTATAGTAGAATTTTTTTTTGTATTACTTCGGTTTTGAAAAATTACTTACAGTATTACATTCATGAGCCAAGAGTGAAATTCCTACCCCCACTTTTTTTGGTATTTCTCGACGTTTTAGGAGCTACTGATTCTAAATATGCAAAAAAAAATGTATGTTTGTCTGCCGGCCGGCCATGCGGCCGGCCGTCACAGCCGACGAAATCTAGAAAACTGCTTGAGGGATTTCAAAACTTTTTGTTACTTTTAACTTTTCGTCCTTTCTTACCATTACTCAATGGTAAGAAAGGACGATGTGTTCGATAGCTGTCCCGGAAGTGTGTCAAAGAAATCGTCAAGAGTGTCAAAACAAGGAAATTTGCATATTTTTTGCATAAAAAACGTTCAATTTAAGTGATTACGAGGAGGAACATTGAATTTGGAGAAATCTTGATGGTCGGGATTGGTATGTGAGACCAAAATCTAGTTGTGGAGTGTGTCAAAAGAATGATTTTTTGGAATCATTTTCGAATCATTTTTTTACACAATTTTTGGGGAATAAATGAAATTAATTATTTGAATGACATGAAATGTTAGTATTATTATGGAAAATTATGGCATTATAAGTTTGTCAAAAAAATGTTGTGAAGTGTGTCAAAAGAATGATTTTCATTTATTTTTTTTGGAAAAAAATAAAATTAATTATTTGTATGAAATGTTAAATGTAATTGAACATGAAATTATTATTATTGAAGATTTTATTGCATTATAAGTTTGTCAAAAAAATATTGTCAAGTGTGTCAAAAAAATGATTTTCATTTATTTGTTAGCCAAATTTTTGGGAAAAAAAATTAAATGATTTGTTTGACATGAAATGTAATGAGCATGAAATGGACAAGGAAATGTTTGAATTTGTTATAGTTTTTGGTATATTTTTGAAATTATGAAAAATGTTCAAATGTTCACGTTGATTTTGTAATAGTTTTTGCAATGTTTTTAGAATTTTGAAAAAAAAAATAGAATTTTTGAAATTTGAATTTTATATATTTTTTTAAAATTTTTAAAAAAGTTTCAATTTTTGATATTGTTATAATTATTACAATATTTTTGGAATTTTGGAAAAAGTTTGAATATTTGATTTTATTTTATTTTTACAGTATTTTTGTAATTTTGAAAGAAATATGAATTTTTGTGATGATGTGTTGGTTTTTTAACAAATTTCTAAACAGAGATAAAAAGTACATGTACTTTAACAAAGAGTTTTAGGTTTGATATTGAAATACATCGCTGCCAAAGACTAAAAACAATGTCCTCATAAAAGTTTTATGCCGAAAACTATATCACAATCTTTAACCAAAACCGAAGTCTTGATATCTCAGAGCTTCAGATTTTAGCCCCTCCATATTTTTATTTTACGGAGAATAAGGAGAATAAGTTGGAAAATATTATGACATCAAATCGACTAAACGTTGAACAATTAAACGACTCTATAAGAATCGAGGCAATATTTTCAATTAATTATTTAGCGTAATATGTATTTTTGATTGGAAATGATGTTGTATATAAGGATATGTCAACTATTTGCTATTAAACAATATGCTAGGTACTGATCTTCAGATATTCTACTTTCATATCAATGTTATTTGAGATTCACTAACAGAATTTGGTGTTTAGTATAAGGATTGCCTCAACGCATGTAATCAATCAACCATGTAATCAAATCCATGAAGCAACGAAGGTTCTGATTTTAGATCAAACTGTTAACTCTAACACATCCTGTTGGTTCTTGTCTTTGAAAGTTCGTACTTCGTGACCAGTCAAATATGGTCCGATATAGGTTGAAAATTTTTCAAATGCTTTAAAAATTCGCTGTGCTATAATTTTACGAATAATACCGTAAGTGAAATGAAGGCTGTTACAGTGGGTGCTGCATTAGGATAGGGTCTCTTAAACAAAGACTCGATAGCCTAAGATCAAAGGTGTCAAGAGCAATATGTGGTGTCAAATAACGAGTAATGCATGTGAGCGAGTAATGCTTAACCAATTTTTGATAAGAATCAATTTGGATTCCTAAAACCAAGTTGCACATTATCATAAAATAGTAAATCTCACTGAAAAACTCTATCAAAATCTAGAAAAGAAAAAATCAACTACCTGTTTATTAATTAATTTAATATAGGCCTTTGACTGTGTCAGCCATAAAATTAAATTAAAGCAAAACAATATATCTCATAAGGCATTCAGACAGACCCTTAAGGAGTTATCTAACCAAAAGAACGCAGTTCATATAATTGGAGAATTACAAGTCTTCAACAAAAATCATTATGTCAGACATATTTAAATTGGAATTATCTGGAAAACATCAGTTGTTTGAAGATGATGCCTTCTATTATACGACTCACTGGATTATGTCCATCTAATGAGATAAATGACAAGTGATATTCTTATTATAAACGATTGGCTCAATAATAATAGACTACTATTAAAATGTAAAGAAAACAAATTTCTGATCTTTTATATAAAAAGGCAAAGGGAAAACATATTCGATAAAATTGTGTTGAAAAGTAACTCAATTAAAAAAATTGATTCTACAAACTATCTTGAACCTCATTTGAGCGCCCTCTTGAATTGGAGCAATCATATCCAAACGGGTAATTTTAAAATGTTTCCAATATTTGGTGTTTTTCAAAGGGTTGGTATATACCTCAATTGCAATATTGCATTAAATATATATTACTCACTTATCCAATCTCATATGGCTTATCAATTAAGAAATTTGGGGCAGCGCTATTGTGACAAAAATCCAGAAAATTCAGGCATTACAAAAACAAGCACTAAAATTCTTATACACTTTACTTAAACGTACACCTACCTTTTATCTGTATAACAAAACTATTTTACCGATCTCCAAATTAATCGACTTTGAATTCGTCCTAATAATTTACAAAGCTCAACATATTGTCTGATATTGTCAAACCCAAATATTCCTATTAGTCTAGAAAACGTTTTAGAAAACGTCTCCTGTTACTTTAAATGTGTGTTTCGATATTTACAATTTTTGTGAAAAACGACATTTAATATGAACGGACCTGATATATTTCCAAACCAACTGTTACTATTAGTCCACAAAACTTTTTGGAAAACCTATCCATTTGGTCTAAATGTTTCTTTCCTATAATTACAACTTTTGAGAAAAACGACATTTTAAATGGACCAACCTGATAGTTTTTACAATTACAACTAGTCACGGAAGCTTCATAGAAAAGTTCATAGAAAACTTCTCCATTTAGCGTAAATGCTACTTTTTTAAATTATTTATTTGTTTTGGGGAAAACGACATTTAGTCTGCAACAAGCTAACATTTTCCAGCTGTACCTATTTGTCATCAGTGAACGAAGGAGTGATTCAATAAAAAAACTACACACAATGCTTTTTCGTTTAGAGTAAATACTTCTGTTCATAATTTACAACTTTTATAAAAACAAATAACATTTAATCTGAAACTACCAGATAATTTCCAACTATTCCTATTACATATTTAGAAGTGGTGAATCCCGGCTTTAGATAAAAAATGTCTCAATAAACACTGCCCTAGTAATTACAATTTTTTAAAAAACAGTATTTAGTCTTCAACAACCTGATTTGTTCCAACTGTTCCTGTCAATCTGGATAGAGCCATATTACATGGCCAATTTCATGTTGAATTATACATTTCATTTGTTTGTATTTTTCAAAAAAATGTGTAGGAAATAAACGAAAATCGTTCTTTGGAAACTATTAACGATATTTTTTGAGTCGCTTATAATACAATAATCAAGGTTTTAGTCTCAAATATAGATGCCGACCATCAAAAATTTAAACTGTTTTCTAAAATTCTAAAAATATCCAAAAAGTTATAACAAGATCAAAACTACAAAAATTTTTCAAAACTCCAAAAATTATAATAAAATCAAAAATACAAACTTTTCCAAACTCTAAAAATATTCCGAAAATTCTTACAAAATCAAAAATAGAAACTTAACAAAATTTCAAAAATTATAACAAAATCAAAAATTTCCATGTCCAATCTCATGTTCCATTTTATGTCATACAAATAATTAATTTTATATTTTTTATATTTTAATTAATAAATTTTATATTTAATGATTAAATAATAAGTTTTTATATTTTTCAAAAAATTGGATAAAAAAATGACACACTTGACACAAAATTCCTTTAACACACTTGACAATATTTTTTTGACAAAGTTATATCGCAATAATCTAGTTTTTGGTCTCACATACCAATCCCGACCTTCAAGATTTCTCCAAATTCCATGCTCCTTCTCGTTATCAATTAAAGTGAACGTTTTTTAAGCAAAAACATGCAAATTTCTTTGTTTCAACACACTAAGCGATTTTTTGACACACTTCCGTTGCATTTATCGAACACATCGTCAGACACACATTTTTTTTTTAAACCTATTTTTAGAAAATTTTTGTAATCGATCTAGCGGTTTTCTAGATGTGTCGGTTGAGACGGCCGACAGACCGGCCGGCAGAAAAAAAATCTGTTTCTTTTTTAGAATCTTTACGGTCTAAAACGTTGAGCAAAGCCAAAAAAAGCGGGGATAAGATTTTCAATTTTGGCTCGAGAATATAATACTTACTTCTTTCATAACTTATACAATATTGTTTTACTGTTCTGAATCATACAATTTCATTTGTAACTCAACGACCATTTCAGATCAAATCGAGAGGGGGTCTTAGGTGACCATTTCCGATTTGTCTGAAAATGCGTTCATAGATTCGTCTCGTAAAAAAAAACTAATTTGACCGAAAAAATTTAATAAGTGGTTTGTCATGAGATATCACCATACAAAGTTTCGCGAAAATCGGGAAAAATCAAAAAAGGAGTCAAATTCAAAAACTCACAGCTCTTTCATTTTTTATCCGATTTGCGTCAACAGTATATCGTTGAAAAGGTAATTTAGTCTACTTTAAGCTAAATTATTCCAAATTTATTGTTGCCTAACGAAAAGTGAGTCAAAATGTGAGTTTTAATATATTTTCACCCTTCGGCTCAAAACCTTACCTTTAATTTTTTTTTTAAGGTCAACAAATTACCTTTTCAACGATATACTGTTCTTGATGGTATCTTGATTTGTTAGGTTTTTATAGAGTTTTTTATGGGATATGCCATGACCTTTCAGTACAAAGTTTTACCGCATGAGTAAAAAATCGACCATATTCTCTATTCGGTCACAGATAACTAAATAGATATCCCTTTTTTCTATAACCTCTAAAAACAAAAAAATCCCAAAAAGTAACAACATGCTGATATGATTAAAAATGTAAAAGGTTAGAGCGACCAGTCGCCAATATTATTTGTTCCTTTTGAAATGTCTATTTATTTTTAATTCTCTTTATCTCTCTCCCTCTCAAAAATGAAAACAATGTTTTAAGAACTTAGGATAAGAAAAAATAAATTTTAATAAGTTGGTTTGTTCAAATTTAGATTCAGTAAAAATTGGTCTTTAAGAATAATTAGTTAAAATATCTTTTTAGAGTTAAATAAAAACAAAATAAATGACAAAAAATATTTTTTACGAATAAAGTTAAATTAAAAATAAGTGCTAGTGCTATAAATATAAAATATAATTTTAATAAAATTATTATTTTAATAAAATTAAATTAAATAAATATTCTATCAAAATGTTATGTTCTGAGCTAAACATGAAATGCCATTTGAATGAATGCGATAAATGCCCCGGAGTGAATGGAATAGAGCAATTCTTCAAACAAATTCTTGAAGATAACCAAATGGGAGTATACCATACAAACAATGGGTCAATCAAAGCGGTAAATTTTGAACTAGCTTATTTTGGAATTACGCCATTCATTGCGCCATTTGAATTACACCGTTCAGTAATTTATTTTAATGATTTTAATAATTTTTTTAAAAAATAGCTAGAACGAGCTTGGAAAATATTACGCGTTCTTCCGATGATTTCATTAGGTCGTATAGCATGCAGCTGGCAACTTTGATTCCACGCGATTTCATCGCGAAGAACCAATCTGATTTATGGAAAATTAAAAAGGATCAACTGCAGCAAGGCGAGTTTATTGTAATCTCCGACTTTGCGGAAAATTATCACTGCGTTATTCAGGTATATATTCATCTCCAATCGATTCGAAAAATTGGTTGGATCTACCATTTTATATTAAATGCGAAACTTTTTAAGGACGAAGTACAATCAGCACATTGGAACCAGCAGCAGGTTACACTTCATCAGTTTGCGATTTATTGCAAAGATGAGAGAGATGAGTTGAAGTTCAAAAGTCTTCTGATCATTGCCGAGAGTCTGAAGCACAACTATGAAGCAGTATACCAATTTCAGCAGGAACTTTTTAAATTCGTGGATGAGACTTTTCAATTCGTCACAAAAATATGCTTCTTTTCGGATGGAGCAGCTTCGCAGTACAAAAACGAAAAGAATTTCTTTCAATTGTGTCAACATAGAAAGGCCCATAATTTCTATGTTGAATGGCATTTCTGTGCCACGGCACATGGAAAGGGCCCTTGCGATGGTATTGGAGGTATCTTTAAGCGCAACGCAACAAGAGCTAGTCTCCAGAAAAAAATCGAAGGCCATATAACAACTGCAAAAGAACTCTACCAATCGGCCATTTCGAACAAAGACTCGGCCATTGCCTTTCGCTTTTGTCCGGAAGGAGAATACATGAACATTGAAAAGAGATTTGAAAAAAAATTTGACAAAGTGTCAACTATCGCAGTAACACAAAAATTTCACTGCTTTACTCCAATCAACGACAAAGAAATTAAAGTCTCAAGATTCTCAGCTTCGAATGATTTTACGATATTTAAATTAATTAATTAAACAGAATTTAAAGAAACCATTTTGCATAACACTATTTACAGATCGAAAAAAAAAATAAACTAAATCATATCATTTCTTGTTCTGTGATTTTTTAATTTTTAATTTGCTCAATTTTTTAATTTTATTTTACTATATATGTATTTGCATTTTTCTAATGTTCTTAATAGTCTTAAGATTTGTGTTACTACTGGGCAAGAATCGGGTCTCGGCCTGTTTGCCATCGTTGATTAAATAAATAAATAAAAAGTGTATTCATACAGATAATAAAATCGAAAATTCAAGAAATTCGATAATTTGTTTATCTTAGAGGTCAAAGGTTACGTGAGAGGTCATTCACCTGTATGGATTAAATAAAGATTTTGTCGAAACAATCAATATTGCCCTGAAGTTAGTTATCTGTGGCCGAATAGAGAATATGGTCGATTTTTTACTCATGCGGTAAAACTTTGTACTGAAAGGTCATGGCATATCCCATAAAAAACTCAATAAAAACCTAACAAATCAAAATACCATCAAGAACAGTAAATCATTGAAAAGGTAATTTGTTGACCTTAAAAAAAAAAATTAAAGTTAAGGTTTTGAGCCGAAGGGTGAAAATATATTAAAACTCACATTTTGACTCACTTTTCGTTAGGCAACAATAAATTTGGAATAATTTATCTTAAAGAAGACTAAATTACCTTTTCAACGATGTACTGTTGACGCAAATCGGATAAAAAATGATAGAGCTGTGAGTTTTTGAATCTGACTCCTTTTTTGATTTTTCCCGATTTTCGCGAAACTTTGTATGGTGATATCTCATGACAAACCACTTATTAAATTTTTTCGGTCAAATGAGTTTTTTTTTTCATGAGACGAATCTATGAACGCATTTTCAGACAAATCGGAAATGGTCACCTAAGATTTTTGCTTTTTCCTCTCGATTTAATATGAAATGGTCATCATACAATATTTTTTGCTGTTCTGAACTTCTTGGGAGAAGGTTAGTCTTACTTTTTTTACCTACATATAATCAAAGCGGCTGTAGAGTAACGCCATTTTTTTATTTTTTTGCGGTGGCAGTTAAATACCTTTCATGTTTTTACGGCGGCAGAAAATGTCGCCATTTTTTCCGTATTGTTTCGACGGCAGCAAAGTCACATAACATGAGATTATGAATTTGTTCAAAACAACATGAATGAATTAAAATCAATAAAAAATAATTTCACAAAATTTATTACTTACTATATCATATTTATAAAAAATTTGATACATTAATTTCATGTTTATAAAAAATTTTAACGTTTGCCGAAAAAATAGTGTATTTAATTCGGATCTAAAGTGACTTTTTGTGTTTCGTCTATAATTGTCAGTTGCCAAACTATAGACTCAACATAAAAAGTGGCACTTTAGCTCCTAATTCAATAATATGCTATTTTTTAAATAATAGTACAACTAGTAATAGTAGTAGTGATGCAAGGACGTAAAGCTAAGGTTTTTGGACGTATGTTGAGTTTGCGAATCGAGAAGCTAGGCGAGATTTTCACCCATATTAAGCCCAAAATGGTTTACCTCCGTGGATCACATACTATTTTTTTATTCGCCGTAAACAAAATATTTTTAAAAAATTTTTTAATCTTAATCAAAATTTAAATTTTTATAAATTTTGAAATAAAAATATGTTGAACAAGTAGCTCTTGTACATATATTTTCAAACAAATCGTATAACTATGACAAAAAAGAATAACAAATATTTTAATTGGATTAGGAAATTTGGAATCGAAAGGTTGCTTTGATAAAAATCTCTATTTTTAATAGAATTTAAACAAATACAAATGTTTTTCAATTTTTTGGACGTAACTATGACAATAAAATGTATGGTTAAAAAGTGATACTTTAAGGCCGCAATTCATTCACACTTTAATATGTAGGCGAATAAAAAAAAAATATAATTAGGAAACTTCAAAAAAGAGAGAACTACTAAAGCTGACTCTCCATTAGTCTTTTTCATCTTTTTTTCTAGCCAAAATAGAACGGGAAACCATGATTAATTTTCTAAAGAGAGAGTAAGACGAATATCACAATTTTTCATGGAAAAAATATTTTATAGGATTGGAATTGTGGTGACATTTCACCATTATTTTTAATAAACATCTAATTTTATTATATATTTTTAACAACGTCGCATCCAACATAGACTGCTAGATAATTTTAAATATATTTTTTCAGTGTAAAAGTTGTCTTTTTCCATAAAAAAGTCTGGCTCTATAGACTTTTTTTTATAGTAGAACACTTTTTTATAGTATAATACTTTTTTTTTAAAAACAAGTCATGAAAAGTAAAAAAAGACATGGAATAAATAAAAAGTCTTCATCTTTTTTCCTTTCGCACTTATATGATTTTCATATCTTCTATTTCAACAAAATAAAAAAGACGATAAAAAAAGACTAATGGAGAATGACCTTAACAACAGAAAAAATTCCATTTTTCATTTATTTTTTGAAATGAAAACATCGCATACGAAATTAAAAAAAAAAAAAAAAAAAAAAAAAAAAAAAAAAAAAATACTATGTTTAAAACTTTTAAATATTATATATAATGCCAATGTACACACTCTTATTTTGTTAGCAAATGGTTTAATTGTTTTACAAATTATTGCATGCTTGTAACAAAAAATCATGAATCCTAAAGCGCGGGGGAAAAACATTTTATTGTAAAATATTTTAGAATTGTTAATATCAATCTAATTGTGTATTAATTTGATTCAACTAAAGATTATTTGAAATATATAGCGTATAACCATTCAATTATCTGATACAAAATTCTCACATTTTTTACTTTTATATCGTCAATACCAACCATAATCTAAGATCATATACAATTTCCAGTGTAAAAAATATATTTACTAATAATCAATTATTTATGGTTAAACCCATTTTGTTATGTTCAATTTCCCACACAAGCCCCTATCTATTTTAACTTAGTTTTGATTTTGTTCCAAAAAAAATAAATTTGTAACAATAACTAAGTAAATAAGTAAGATACTATAACAAGATTCTATACATACTTTCTTTATATTTCCTACATTTTGAATAAAAAAGAATAAGATTCTTTATCCTAAAAAAAAATTTCTTTAAATATAAGTAAAGATCAACCCCCGAAATAATTGTTGTGAAAAAAAATTAAAATTTACAAAAAGAATGTATTTGAAAGAAATTGCAATTTAATATAGATTTAGAAGAACAAAAAGAATTTGGGACGATGGAAATTGAAATGAAAAGAAAGAAAATAAAAAATATATTTGGATTTGGTATATGTAGTCAATTTGAAAGAAATGAAAAGAAAAACCTTGACCGACTTTAAAAATATTTAGGTTAAATATTTTGACATGAGGACAATTACAAGAAATTATATTATGTAAATTTATGTTGGATAACGAATATGACACGTGACAATTTCATGTTGCGTAGCAAGAACCCATTTATTGAAGCGTAAAAAATAGACAAAATATAAAAACAAAATGAAATAAAATAATAAGACCACAAATTAATTGACGTAAATTCATCAACTCCGATTATACGACAACTAATAATAATATGAAATAAAATTGTCATAATTTTATGCTACGAAACAATTAACGTTTGTCATAAAAATATTTTATCTGTCGCAAACAGAAATTTTTATATTGTTCATTTTAATCTGTCATTTCCACTAAGATGCAATTAATAATGGTATATTATAATCTTTTGTTTGGTTGTTTTTTTATATAACAGCAAACAATTCTTAAATAAACGTAAAAATAAACATTTCCACTAAGAAATTAATGATCAAAAATAAATTTCCCTGACCGCAATAAAATTGTCACAATTTTTCATTTAATTTTTAACATATTTTTGCTCGCTTCCTTATTGTTATTTTTTATGTTTAATTTAGGTTTGTTATATTATTTATGTTTTATGTTCGCTTGGATTCAAAAATCATGAAAAAACTTTAGTGTGAAAGGGAGATTTAAATGGCTCCATTGAGAAAATTTATTTATTTTTAATGGTTTTATGAAAAGAAAGCTTCAAGAAAATATATAGCAAGTTTTAACAGATAGATGATAAATTGAACGATTTTTACAAACAATTCAGATGTTGAGGTTTAGGTTTATCGACAATTTATTGAGGATCACTTGTGTTATATTTCTTCATAATGGAATTATTGCTCAACGATTAATAGAAACAAAACAAAAAAAATTAGAAGAAGAAAAGCTTTAATGTCCTAAAAATTAATATAACTTTTGGCTCCATAAAATTAATATGTATTGTCAATATCGTTTCATGTTTTTTTCTATAATATTTTAATAAACGTACATTATTAGTTTTTAAGAGAATTTTTCAATAGCGAGTCGCGAACTAAATTTCAACATCACGAATATGTGACGGTAGCATAAAATGCATTTTTCAAAAATTTCAATCTATAATCAATATCGACCGTTACAGTAATTTCTAAATTATTCACAATAATATATTGACGGTATTGAGCAATTAAATTTTAGTCGAATTTTTAAAACATTTGTCAATGTTGATCACAATGAGAGTAGTGACGATATTAACAATGAGACAATATTGACAATATTATGACGAAGTCGATTTTTTTTGACAATATTTTCAGTTTTGTCGTTATTATCAATAAAGTGCCAAATAGAGCCAATATTAATTTACGGTTGCGTACTTTAAAAAATTAAAACAGAAACCGGACTTTGCTGTCCGTCTGACCTTCAATATTATCGATATAATATATCATCGATGTACTTTAGTTTACACTGTTTTTATTTAAATGACTCAAAAAAATTTTACTTCAAACAATTTCTTAAAAGTATCAGTTTGCATAGCTGGTTTAGTTTATTTATACATTTTTGAAAAAATCCACTCATACTTTGGGGGCTCCAATTTATTTTAAGTAGCTTTTAGAGTTTTTGTGGCCATAAATTATCATATTTAACAGCTATTGAAATTTATCGTTGCGATTGTTTTGAATGTTCTATTCTTCATGTTTTTCGTATGGGAAACAAATATTTAGTATTGATACAATGTAATGAGCGGCTGTTAGAGGCTCAGAATCAAATAATAGTAATCATAAGTTTCCCAGGAGTTGCGCGCTTAGAGTGGTTTCCGACCATACACAGTTTGTGAGTATGAGTCTATCTCCTCCGCCCATTTCAAATGTTGAAATGCATACGAAAATTTTCTAAAGATCACGGAATCCTGACAACCGCAAAGAAACTATTGAAGGATAAAAGTTATCACCACTGAAACATACACAGTGATTATTTAAAATTTTTAATAATAAAAATTTCTGAGGCATATCTAGCTCCTCAAATCAATAATTAAATTAAACCGGAGCCGGAGTTGAATGATGTTATCCAAATACAGAAAGAAAAATCTTCCTTACATCAAAAGACACAGTAGGTTCTTGAATAGTGTTGCAAACAAAATCGCTGTACCAAAATAAACGGTTGATTGATAAATATTATCGTAACATCAGAGAAAATCGCTGAACTAAAATGAGCTTTTCGTGGTTGAATATTATCGTAATATAGAAAAATTGTTGTACCAAAATGAAACAAGCAAATGAAACCGATTTTTGTTGATTACTACTATTGCTGTTGATTACTTACATTCTTCACGGTAGTGGTTAGTCTAATTTAATTAATTATATTTCGATTAGATTTTGACAGTTATGATACGATATTATGTACAAAATTATAATCGATCAAACAAACAAAAATTAGGCATGTTTGTTTCTTTTCCATTGTCACAGATTATCACAAAGAAAAAAAAATAAATAACGTTGAATCTTTTTTCATTTATTCATGATTGTTCTATAACCGGCATTACACAAACTTTTTCTTTACTTGTTAGTTAAATACTTATAATTTTAGGATAAAACGAACAATAAGAGTTTACATCTCAAGCGTCTGATCGGCATAATTATATTTCAGGGCAGATACTATACATTAATTCAGAGACAACCGCCTTGTAAGCTTTAATAACAATTATTCAATTAAATAACCAATAAATTAAGAAAAAACAATTGAAAGCGAAGCTAATCTCTTTCCAATAATTAATATAGAAAAAAACATGACGCATGAAAACATGAGACGAAAAAAACGCTTCCATGATAATTCATAGAAAATCAATTCATATAAAAACATTTAGCAGAAAAACTACTCGCAGAATAATTTAAAGAAAAACAAAAAACCATTCGCAGAAAACCAATTAGAAAAATTTATAAAAAATAACAGTATTTTCTTTTCCTAAACCGGATGATTCTCTAGGAAATACTACATATTATTTTTCATGTGCATTGTTTTTCTACAAGTTAGGTTTATGTGAATCATTTGTCTACAAATTGCTTTTCTGCAAATTCTTTTTCTGCTAAATGCTAATTGTTTTTCTACGAATTATTGTGGAATCTCCTTGTCTTGTTTTAAGATGAAAAATAGGAACATACTTCTTTTGCTCTCGACAGCCTTAATGTTTTTCTGAATACGACACTGATTTTATGACTGCTGTTGTTTTGCATCAATCAATTTTGCATCTTCAAAAAACGTTCTTTTGGTATATTAATCTTATTCAAAGAATAGTTCCTTCCAATATCGTTTAATCTACACACGTTGTGTAACGACTGACTATTTCGAATATTTCTCTATAAGTAAGAATATTCATATAAAGAATTCGCTAATAATTTACCAATTTATTTCAATTCCGGCCATTAAAATGAAACTGATAAGGATTTTAAATTTTGTGGCGAGATGGCTCAATATTGTAATCAATCGGCAACGGTAGATTATAGTTTGGAACAAGTGAAATTTCAATTTACAGTGGATCAACATTCAATAATGTAAGCTTATGTATTTAAATTTATATAATTTTTATTAATTTATTTTTGTTCTGTTAAATTATTTTCGTCATGTATTTATTACATAATTTATATATATTTTGGGGTAAAATAAGAGATTTCCAGGGTCAGGGTTTCCGTATTTTTGTTATATACAAGTCCAATCCTCTACAGTTGGCTGTTTGGCTGAACCGGAAGACTTGCATTGAGTTTTTCATCTAAGCGCAGCTTCTACGTGTCTGTCCTCGCAATAACACCTACAAGTGAAAACTGAAATTAAAGACGAAAGTGCGTTGAAATGGTTGTATGTGATTGGTGAAATTGATTGGCAATCCTTCACATAAAAACGTGTTTCCCTATTACTTAACTTTCCCTATTACAAAACTGAAATTAAAGACGAAAGTGCGTTGAAATGGTTGTATGTGATTGGTGAAATTGATTGGCAATCCTTCATATAAAAACGTGTTTCCCTATTACTTAGCTCGTACACCCAACTATTGAAATTCTTCAGTTGATCCAGAAACTTTCGTATATCTGATGTTCCAGCACTTTCACTCTTGACTTGGACACCTTCTTGCAACCTATAAGTTTCGCTGCTTTATCATCTTGAATTTTGTGAATGTTTTGGAGAAAGATTTAATCGTTACTTTAATCCTTACAAACAAAAAAAATTAACTAGTAGGGTAGGGTGTGACCATAGCGGCCACGCCAAGAACTTCACGTTAAGTTAAATATGTAACATAAAGATATTTTCTTAAAACTTTAATAAATTGAAATTCTCTTTCTAAGACTTGCAATTAATCGTCATTTTTTTCATCTTTTGGTTACACTGGAAAGAAGATTTTCATTGCACCATATATTTAAAAAAAAACTAGCGGTGGAGTCTACTTAAAGTCTACTTTGTCAACGTTGCTAAATTTTTTTCGATTTTTCTCAAACAATATCACCATTTTTAGGGTTCCGTACTTTGAAAAAGTAAAAGCGGTACCCTAGTGGTGAGACTTCGGTGTCCGTCCGAATTTCTACATAATCGATTTTCTCAAAAACTATAAGTGCTATCAACTTGAAATTTTCTACAGTTATTCAATGTATTTGTCCACGCCTACTGACAACAAGAAAATTATGAATATTATTTTTTATCAATATTTTATGAACATTGATAAGGAGATAGTAAAACAAAAGTTTGTTTTAAGGAATCGAGTTTGGCTTAAAAAAATCAAAAAAAAATCCAAATATTTTAAAAAGTTATTTCAATGAATTATCGACTGCTTAGTTTTTAAGTTATTTCCAAAAAAGTGTGTTTATTTTTTTGTCTCCCACCTTAACTCCGAACATTACAAAAGCAGCAAGTTGCAAAACTACTATAAACATTACAATAACCTTATGCTCTAAGTTTCAACAAAATTAAATGTCAAGACTGAGAAGTCTAAAAAAAACAGTTGTTCAACGAACCACAGACATTCTCCCCGACTCCTTTGCCAAATTTTGAAAATAGCTGAATCAAAATAGCACATTTTCCATATTCAAATAAAACCGGATGCGTTTGCGGCTCATTTTAATTCAAAAGTTTCATCAAGTTCTCATGCGTTTGCGTAATGATCTTGATAGCATTATTTATTCTAGTAATACTTGCAAGAGATGATATTCAGTTTTTTGGAAACCCCTAAAAAATAAATGAACTGATTTCATTAGAAAAGGACTGGGCTGTAGGTTACACCAAGATATATCGATTGTGACCATTGAACTTGAAATCGGATCATCCGTTGTTGAGAGAGCGTTGGACAAATGTTTGTCCACATACGATGATACACACGCACATACCCACACACACATAAAAAATGGCATCTAAAAATAGCCTAAACAGCTTCAGGAGGTCTTGAAACGTAAAGATTTTATAAAAATTTTTATTTCAAAAATCGACCCAAAAACAATAACTTTTCATATCGGGAAGTTAATAAACAGTTGACCAGACAATCTACTCTCGAACCTCTGACCTTTTGTCAAATTAAGAAAATAACTGAGGTTTTTGATATTCAAGTAAACCCGGATGCAGCTGCAGCTCATTTACATACAAAAGTTTCATCCAGATATCATTCGCTTGCATAAGGAAAATAACACGTAGTTTTTTCACATTTTGTTAAAAATCTCAAAAACTAAGATAGCAATTGTTTATACAAATGTCATTATAAATGTCTGACATGATGACAAACAATATGGAAGCTTCATGACCTCGATAGTATTATTTATTAATCTCATGATATTTGCAAGAGATGATTTTCAGTTTTTTGGAAACCACTAAAAGACAAATGATTTAATTTCGCTAGAAAAGGACTGGGCTTTAAGTTACGACAAAATACATCGATTGCGACCATTTTCGTTAAAATCGACCCATCCGTTGTTGAGAAAACGTTGGGCGAAAATTCTCCACACAGCGATATACACATACATACACACACACACATACACACATACAGACTGCCAGCTAAAAATAGTCTTAACAGCTTCAGGAGGTCATGAAACGTAAAGATATCAAAAAAATTCCGATTTCGAAAATCGACCCAAAAACAATAACTTCCCATATCCGGAAGTTAAAAATGTCATATTAGAATAAATCTTTAAATAAAATCCTACTCTGCTATCTTCATCTTTTTCAGTTGGTCAACATTACAAGCGTATATAGTTTGAATTAGTTCTCAATTCTCATATTAAAACGCATTATGCTAATTATCGTATTATCGTACGAAAACATTTTCCATCATATATGAAACCATTAGATATATTTGCAAACGTAAAATAAAAGTCTAAGATGTCATGACCCAAATTAGTTATAATTTAATAAAATTAAAGTTCCTTTGACATGTTCACAAAATTGGTTGTCGAAAACTCTTCAAAAATCTAATTTCAAAAACTACCACTGCACCGTCGTAAACTCTATATGCTGGTAGCATATCTTAAAGAAAATTTCATTCGTTTGTAACACAAAAATTTAAAACTATAACACAAAAAAAATATATTTAATTTTTGAAGAAAAAACCGAAAAGCACTTAAATGTAAAGAAAACTTTAAAATTATCACATTTTTGTGAACATCTGTCAGACTAGACAAGATAATAATATTTTTTTGTTCCTTACTATTTAAGTAGAGTTCTCCTATTCCAATCACAATTTTTAATACGAAAAACGATGGTTATTGTTTATAGTCATGGTTGATAATGGTTTAAAATGAACCCTACGTGACCCTATTCTCCTTCAATTTTCGATACAAACAAACACTAAATTTTTATTTTTATTTTGGATTACGATGTGATAATTGAAGAGGGTGTATGCTGTTAAAAGATAAATAAATTTTTTTGTTTTAATTTTATTTAATTGTTTCACATTTAAGAATATGTGTGAGAAAATATTTAAATTTGTCTTTCTGTTAGTTTGGCGAGTACAGTAGAATTCAAGTTAGAGTAGAATACAAGTTAAAACTCCTTAAAATTCTTAATTTCATTTACTACATAAACTCTTATACATATTCACACAACTCATCCACTATTCCATGGTTTTTGTGCCGTACAAACATAGAAAAATGCTGTAGCATAGTCTAAATACCGTTAAGTAACAATTTCATAAACTTCACATATTATGAATTTGTTAGATTTTATTTCTTATCTGTGCTCATGCATAAGCATACGAAACATGAAAACGAAACAGATTTTGGAAAATATAATTTTCTGGAAATATTTATTTATATTTTAACTTGTAAATTTCTATAAAATATGAAGATAAAAGGATTTATCAAGGATTGCTTTTATTTAAACTTTTGTTCTTCGAATCATACGAAAACTTTTGTTTATTTAATAATCAATATTATAACAAAATGCTATATCGTTAAGAAATTGAATTGGAATTAGGATTATGTCTAGACAAAACGAGGTAGCGCGAAATTAAAATAATATTCGAGATGATTGTGTTAGATTTAAAAGTTAAGATAAAACGTTTCAGATCTTTTCATTAGCGAATATATATTTTCCTTAAATTCTCTAATGCAAACTTTTATGTTGGATAGTGGAAATGTATATTTTATCCTAGGTTCTACTATGTTTCGTCAACTTTGTTGCTTGAAGTAAGGCAGTTATTAATTTTTACTAATTTAATAACACTATTTACCTTATTTAGGGTTATTTTAGTTTTTAACAAATCCTCTGCAGTTCATCTGCCCAACAATTTAATACTTATACCATTACCAACCGATAATGCAGCCAAATTTTGTAAACAATAAATTTGAGTTTCCCTCTTACATCAAATTTACAAACAACGTTTTATTCTTAATATTTAATTTTTTTTTTTGACAAAAAAAAAATTTAAAAACAAATTTCCCTAACGAAGTTAATAAATCTCCATATGTTTTCACCTACGTACATAAGTACAATTTTTATTCTTTTATTTTAACGTTAAACAAAATTTGTACTACGTTAAACCGTCTTTCATTATTAAACATCCTCTTAAATTTATTTTATTTATTTATTTTGTGTATTTAGTTGCTTTTGTTGTTTCTATAGAATAGAAGCAAACACAAAAAATGTAAAAGACTAAGTGCTGTGTATTCGTCAAAACTCAAGACTACCATCTTAAAATCTTGAAATGTTTTTTATTATATCTAAATTTAAATTCATTTAATCTTTTTTGTTTTGTGCTTTATTGTTTTAATTAAATAACAATTTAAGATTAATTTATAACGTAACGAAATTAAAAATAAAATTTGAAATTGAGACTGCTAATTTGATTAAAAGATTAAGCTCATAATAATCAAATTGATCTAGACAAATATTTTTTATACTAAATCCTTAAAAAGCTTAATTTCGATTAAACTTTGTAGACTGTAGCTGGAAAAAATATTTCAATATTATCAACATTGTCAATAACTACCATAAAGTCGATTTTGTCAGAATTATTCTCATTATATCGCAATTACACACAAATAGTTGACCCGCAAAAAAGAATTCCAAACCTTCCAGATCAGAAAAGTAGCCTACTTGATTTATTTTTAACAAACCACCCGGAAATGGTATAATTCAAAATCACAGAGCCTCTACGAGGATCTAGCCACAATCAAATCTCAACTACTAAACTAAATATACAAAACCAAACTAATTAAATCAAACCCACAAGCTATAAAAACTATACAACTATACAAATACGAACTACTGAACATAGAAAGTCACTAGGGAAAGATCCAAATAGAACTGTTGTAATTTTTGTCATGCTATCCTTGCAGGAATGCCAAAACTTATACCGGAGAGTATGATCGTCCCGAGAGTGAAACCTCGGTTTTACAAAAAAGGCAAAGAGGCAGTTAAAGTTTAAAAAAAGCGACCCATAATAATAATAAAACCTATATTGCATAATAATAATAAAACCCGTATAAAAAACCTGTAAAACCACGACCTTGCGAAAGTATAAAAAAGTGCAAAATATGTGTCGATTATTAAAAAATAGATTCAGAAACGCTATAATTCGGTGAATGTAACAAATTAAGTCGAACACCCGGTTCTTGAAAGTTTCGTAAGGCTGTTAAACAAAATAATTTTACTTAAACTACACGACTATCTTTAATATATAATGATATATACACATAATGGACCCTTAAGAAAAGACAGATTTTCTTGGAACAATTTTTTCTGATAATCCAACTCATGCTGCACCTGATTTCTACCAAAAAATAATTCCTAAGAAATAAAGCTCATAGCTCGCAAGATGCTTTTGAAAATAGTTTGATAGCATCCAGCATTTATCAAAGAAAGGAAAAATAATAATCCAATAAACTACAAACGCATGAGTTGCATCTACGTGATGCGGTTGAAAAGTAGAAGAAATTAATATGAAAACATTATGCATTCACAAAATGTAATCTTGACCATTACAGGATAGGAGGAAAGGAAAAGATCATTTGACTGCATTCGTCCTGAAGGGTACAGGAATGAATTTTGATGAGTAATGTATTAAATATCTCAGGCTCTATCGCATGAGCTTAAGAGAGACAAAAACATGAAGGTTAATATACAAAAGAAATGGGGACCAAACGAACAAATTATTTGAATAGGTGGCCGTAGAATAATTGAGCTGATACAAAATCAAATTTAAAGACAAAAAAAAAAAATTACTACAACGCAAAAGAAATTTCACAATTAGATGAAAAACGTGATCTACGCAGGTGAAAAAGTTGAAATTTGAACTTGAACATTTTTGATTTTCCTGAAACTTGGCATATAAGTAGTATGGACAAAATAAAAAATACTACTTATTTTTGTGCATAGTGCATAGTTTGAGCAATGGGGGCACCCCAACATGCATGAAAAATTAAAATTCTGCCAATCCGATGTAACTTTGAAATTAAATTGCTCAAGAACGGCTATACCGATTTCATCAAACTTTTTTTTGATTGATAGATGATTAGTTAGTCCTTTGAAAAAAAAATTGATTAATTGTTTTTATAATTAATTTTTAAATAAAAATATTAAAAAAACTTTTTAAAGATGGCGCTAGGGTCGAAGATCAATTGGAATTTAAATAATTTTTTTTTCTGAAAATAGTTCTATTTTTACTCTAAAATATATCAAATTAACTCAGAGGCGGTAATTTTTGTTCTTGAGATATTTAATTTTAAAGATTTTTAGTACGACTGAAATTCGAATTTTTCTTCATTTTTTCAAACAACTTCCATTAAAAAAAAATTTTAAAATCAATTAAATTTTAACTTTTTTTTTTTAAATATAGCTCTAACCTTACTTTAAAATATATCAAATTTACAAAGAGGCATTAATTCTTGTTCTTGAGATAGTTAATTTTAAAAATTTTTAGTCCGATTAAAATTCTAATTGTTCATTATTTTCTTGAACTTCAGTGGTTAAAATTTTTTGATGATATAAATTGTTCGAAAAAATAATGAACAATTAGAATTTTAATCGGACTAAAAATCTTTAAAATTAAATATCTCAAGAGCACGAATTAACACCTCTTTGTAAATTTGAAGTATTTTAAAGTAAGGTTAGAGCTTTATTTAAAAAAAGTTAAAATTTAATTGATTTTAAAATTTTTTGTTAATGAAAGTTGTTTGAAAAAATGAAAAAAAATTCGAATTTCAGTCGTACTAAAAATCTTTAACATTAAATATCTCAAGAAAAAAAATTAACTCAAGATAAAAAATTAATTAAAATTAATTTATTATATATTTTAGAGTAAAGATAGAACTATTTTCAGAAAAAAAATTATTTAAATTCCAATTGATCGACTTCGACCCTAGCACCATCTTTAAAAAGTTTTTTTAATATTTTTATTTAAAAATTGATTATAAAAACAATTAACTAATTTTTTTCAAACGACTAATTAATCATCTATCAAACAAAAAAAAGTTTGATGAAATCGGTATAGCCGTTCTTGAGCAATTTAATTTCAAAGTTACATCGGATTGGCAGAATTTTCATTTTTCATGCATGTTGGGGTGCCACAAACTATGCACTTTAAAAAAATTTTAAAATAAGTTGTATTTTTTATTTTGTCCATGACCACATTGACCACATTAAAATTTCGAGAATTTAGTGAAATAAACATGGTGGGATGATCTAGATCAGTGTTTTTTAAACGTTCGTCGCCGGACCATTATTGGTACGCAGTAAAAGTTTATCGGTCCGTGAATTTCATTATATTTATTACAATTTGGTTTTACTCGAGCGGTTTTTTTTCACTCCTCAAACGTGAATACAACTTGACATATTAGAATTTTTTCTACGATAGTATATAAAAATTCTATTTTCATGCAAACTTAATCCTCTGTGAAAATGTTATTTTTCACTTGTGTAAAATCATTTTCACTAAATAAAAAAATTGCATTTTCTATGTATTTTCATAGGATTTTCTAAAATGCCTAATTTAATAATTTATAATAAATATCGTTTATATATTTACTATCGTAGAAAAAATTGAATTTCTTGGCGAGATGAAAACGTTTTACGTTCACGTGAACAAATTTTCACTTCCTAAAATACAGGAAAATGATATAAATGTAAATAAATGTAATAAAAAAATATTTTACTTTTACGAGTAAGAGTAAAATTTTTTTTTATTTCACTCCATTGGAATCGATTTTATTATTTTATGTCATTCCACATGCAAAAAAAGATAGTTAGTACTTTTTCGTCATCCTTTTTATTTATTTTAACAACGATACCATCCACAAATGAAATCTATTTTTATTTTTAATACGCATCAAATTTGAAGCAAAAATTAGATGTGTGAGTATTTGAAAAAAAAATATCCCTCCGGCAATTACAAATAAAGGTTTAATTTTGTTTTATTAACAACCATAATTGTGTGCGTTATTTGTTTTAATAGAATAAAAGAGCTGTTAGTTTTATTCTGAGGCGTGATTGTAGCGGAACACAATATTAGTATTTTATTAGGTCAATTATTTATTTTATTTTTCAAACAAAAGAAATTGGCGAAAGAATAAAATTCATTAAACACGAATCCAATACAACGTTTCATCCTTCCAACAGAGTAACATGTATTAATGTAAATTGAATTATTTCAAAATTCATTGGTAAAACAAGAAAAACGAATAAAGAAAATAATGAATTTTATTTTATTTTTTTTGTATTATTATTTCCAAACAAATAAATAAATTTTATTCAATTTCAATACCTATTCTATTGTTTAGTATTTTGAAAATGAAATAACCTACAATAAATTTTTTGAAATGAAATGACCTACAATGAAAGACTTCAAACTTTATATTAATGAGAATGAAGAAACCAAAAAATCATACAAAAATAAATGTTTTCACAATCGAAATTCAATTCATTTTAATCGTACTAACCTTTGCTTTTTTCAATATTCGAGAGAGGGACATGCGCATTAGTTTGAATGTGTTGTTTTTTATATAATCAGAGCAAAAATGTTTTTGTTGATTTTTTTATAATATATAATCAGATTAAAATATAATAAAATGCAATCAAAAAAATTGTTTTCAGAGTTCAGTACAATAAAGTAAACTGTTTTATTGCGTTCCACAGCATTCACGCAACAGAATAAAATTAACAGCTGTTTATTTTATTCTATTAATACTAATAACGCAAATAATTAGGGTTTAAAAAAAAGGAAACCTATATTTATAGTCACCGGAAGGATAAAAAAATTTATTTGATTGTATTGAACTCGGAAATAAATGGTTTTGATTGTGTTTAATAAATAATTTGATTGTTTTTTAAAAGTCAATTAAAACGGTTCCGGTCTGATTATATAAAAAACAATAAATTCAAGCTAATGCGCATGTCTTTCTCTCGAATATTGAAATAGGCAAAGGCTACTATGGTTAAATTAAATTAAATTTCCATTGTGAAAAAGGTAGTATTTGTTATGATTGTTTTTTGGTTTCTCCATTCTCAATAGTATTAGTGGTTAGTCCTGTGATGTCTTCCCTTGCAGGTCCTTTCGTTTTCAAAATAGCAAACAGTTAACTAGGTATCGAATTTGAATAAAATTTATTTAAGGGTTTGAAAGTAATGGTACAATAAAATTCATTGTTTTTTTTATTCGTTTTACTTGTTTTATCAATGAATTTTAAAATAATTCAATTTAAATTACTACATGTTGCTCTGTCGAAAGGATGAAACGTTTTATTGGGTTCGTGTTTAATGAATTTTATTCTCACACAAACTTGCAATGCAATTTTACTCGAAAAATAAAATATAAAATAAATAATTACACAATAAATTACTATTATTTCGAAGAACGATATTTTTTTGCTTCTTTATTTGGGAATGTTAGACTCTGTGCATTACACATCAAAATTCATTCTTTTCTTTTTTTAATTTCTCTAAACTCTATTTCGTTCATCCCTGTTGTTTTAAATTACATTATGCATGCAAGTGTGAGCAAGATATAACCTGCACTTTCACCTATCTAACATGAAATATTTCGTAAGGTCCGCAATAGAACCTTAAAATATTTATTGTTCCGTGGCGTGAAATCAGTTGAGAAACACTGATCTAGATAATAGACCATCAGAATCATCAAGGCTCATCTCATGTGACTTCACCAGTTCCGATTCCTCGCTGCAGTCAGGAGTTTCGACCCAAATATAGTGCGCGGGATCGTTAACCCCGTTAGGAATACGTCCAAAAGGTCTTTCCTGCCTTTGTGGTTCTAAACTAAAGACATAAAAAGACTAAAAATTCTAAGCGGCAGGTATATCCGCTAGAAATATGTAGATTTTGGGATCAAACTGTTTTGTGTAGTAGTAGAATCGGATTCATCAGATTAGTTTAAATAAAAACACGAATTCCAAAAAATAATTATCAAACGCACTTTAAAAAATTAAAAAGAACCATAATTATATCAAGCAAACTTTATAAAACAAATTAAATATATTTATTTATCAGTATGAAGATATCTAGAACGAAATTTTCGGATTATTTATATTATAGTTCAATTTCTTGTACCATAAACGTTGAACTTTAACGTCCTAGGACTTCATAAAATTTTATAAAGTCCTAGGACGTTAAAGTTCAACTTTTTAAGTAAAATTTAAAACTCATTTCTTTTTATTTTAATAAATTTCCAGTATGAAATAAAATTTTGTATTTATCTCAAACGAAAAGTGTTTTTAAAGCGACTCACTAGTAATTTCGGCCTCGGCTAGACGCCTCGGTAAAGTACTAGCTCGTACTTTAAAGTTACACTTTTCGTTCTAGATAAATAAATAACTATAATCGAAACTACTTGATCTATATAATTGCAATAGGTGGTTTTTTATATGAAATCTACCTAAAACGACTCAAACATAAATGTGGTGATTGTGTCATGGACTTTATCATTCTGTCATCCAATCCACCCCTAGAATAACTATTGACACAAACAAATACATAAAACACAAAAATTTTCTGAGCATAAGACTTACAAAAATCTTGCCTTCCGCTCACAAAACCGAACTAACAAATAAAACTCAAAGAGTTGTCTATGCGTCAGGACTAACAAGAATCTTGCCTTTCACTTACATAACAAAACCAAACAAACAAAACTCAAAAATTTTTTGCGTGTCAGGTCTTACAACGATCTTGTCTTTTGCCCACAGGACAAAACTAAACAAACAAAACTTAAAAACTTGTCTGCGCGTAAGGACAAAGCTTTTGCCCTTATCCCATAAAACAATACAAAACCAATAAAATTCACACTTCCAACAAAAATCTTAAACGGAAAATAATTCAAAAAAGCCAAAAATCTAAATTCAAGAGAACAAATAAAAAAATTTTCAAAAAATGAAAGAAACAAAATTTTTCAGTTACAAAAATAAAATTAAATAAACAAAAACATTGACAGGTTGGGCAAATATTTATCGGCTGAATATCTTTAGTGATACACGTCCTATGAAATACATAGACACAGAGAGCAATCATCGGCTTGCTTGAGTCACTCATTTTCTGACAACACATTAGGGAGAAGCAGAAACTAAACGGTGGTATCCCCAAAAGTTGAATTTGGCCGATAAAACATCAACAAAAAGTTCAACACAAATTAAAGGGACAGGACTTAAGTTCAAAAAAAAAATTTCCACTGCCAAAAAGTAAGCAAATATAATCTTTCCCAGCTATAATTTATAGAGGATGGTAGGAAAAAAAATTTCAAAAACAAAGACAAAAATATAACCAACCAAACGAGTAAGTTTTGGAAAATTGTATCGAAAAATGGAGTTGGGTATTAGCAGTTGAAATAATAGTGACATGAAGTTGCAGATGACAACCTATTTTAAAATATTGGAAATAAAAATTTATTGCCTTCTTACGATTTAAATTTATTTGTGATATATCGAATATAAATGTGCATCTAATTAAAATTTAGGATAGTAATAGTTGTGCTGTCATGTGTATTTTACAGGACACGACGAATGGAGCCGACCCGTTGAGTACAGTCATCCTGAGGAGTACAGAAATTAATGTTGGTGAGTGGGGTATCGAACCTAAACCCAAAAAATATAGCAGGCTCTATTTCGCTTTCTAGTTTAGTGGACTTGTATTTAATTTATGTAAACTTCGAATTCTTGATAGTTCATAGATATTTATATTTCTAGACTACCCTTAACTACCTTACATTTCTTAACTACTTGAATTGAATTTTATTGAAAGTAAAAAGAAACTTCAAACAGACTTGTGAATTGAAAAATTCAAAACTGTTAGTTACTTGAGTTTAATCGTTCACAAAACTCCCACATAATTCAAACATCCATTCATTATTAGTCAAGTGAATTACGAACAACATAGCAATACTCAAAGAACAAAGTATGTATACATAATATAAAGTTTATAATATTACACTAAATACTAAGTTTAATTTTATAATTAAACAAAAACCTCTGCTACCTAATTAATTTAATTTAATGAGTTTAAATTCTAATCAAAATAACAGCCTGTTTCCACTTTATTTAATCTCATTCGATCAATTTACTTTTCCCCTATATACAGATGTATTTTAACATTAAAAAACTTTACGACTTTTATGTATCATAAAATGGACACTACAATAACATCACACTACACCATTTGTTCCTTCTCGTAACAACAACAACATTTAAGTAATTATAATTAAAAATGTAATAATAATATATTTAAAATGAAATTCAAAATTTTAATAAGCGGCACGTGTTTGGATTTTCTTGGTGTAGACTGATACTGATCAGTGATCTAAATTGATCGTCATGTGGTAAGGGTTGCTATATTTTGAAACAATAACTCAATTATAAATTTTTATTCCTTTTTTAAAAACCTTTGTCATATATGACAACAAAGAAAATATATTTTAATGGTAACAAAGCTAGTGAATATTCAGAGATGTTAACACATATTACATCACTACATATATACTATATAGGATTATTAAGCCGGTTATATTCATATAAAATGAAAACTGGGAGCCGTGCTGAAGGCATTGTAACATGTACCATCGTAGCTATAAAAGCGGCTTCAAAAATCAATCAATGATTGATAAAATTAAAACGACAAAAGTTTCCTCAAAATTTTTAAAGTATATATTTAATGAGATTCCGTAATGACGAAAATCGCTATTACCAAAATGTCATTTACGTAATATCAACATCATAAAAAAAAACGAAATAACGCACAGAATAATGAATTCACGCCCATCTTATGTTTTTATATTCCCTTAATCTATTAACAGTTTTTGTAACAATAATAGTCATCAATCAATCAATATTCTGTAAATAATTTTTCGATTTGTTTTTTTTTTCTCAACTTGAGCAAAGTCAATCGACTTTATCTTTCTTTGGATAAAACACAGTTTTGCTGGTATGTGAATTGATATCTATTAACGACGTATTTTCAATGTGTAATGAAGGAAGGTAGGTAAGTTCGATAAAACATTAACGACTCCAAAAATAATACGATTTGATGACTTGAATTTCTCTAATTACTTTTATAAATGAATAAAATTCCCATAGCACATTAAAAGCGTCGATCAAAAAAAAAAATTATTAGAAATTGGATTGTCGCTCAAGGATAACAACTTGACACGATATTTCCATTAAACACATCATTTGTACACAAAACCTAAAATAGTCAAATTCAAAAACAAATATTTTCATCACGTTTACAACTTTTTTCAAAAATAAAACGAAAATCGTTATCCGTTTATAGAATGAAATTCAAAAAAACAACAATTTTGAAATTTTAATTTGTATTTGTATTTTGAATATTAAAATAAAATGTCAAAAATTATTATCTGTCGATCCGTCAAACCCAGTGAATGGTGGCAGATAAATCAGTTGGAATAAAAATAAAATCATTTTTATGATTGCGATTATTTTTCCATTTTTTTATGGAATTTGTTGGGTATAGATTGGATCTGAAAAATTTGTATATTTCCATATAATATTTTGAAATTTGTCAAAAAAAAAATTATATCTTCGCAACGTTTATTGATGTGACACATGTTTTAGAAATATTCTCTAGATGGATTGGTTTTGTTGTTTATGATACAAAACCGAATTTATAATGATAAATGGTTTTCAGATAAAATTGAAGTTATTGATGATGACTTATTTTTAGGTTTTGAGTTTTATGTTAAGGTTGATGTTCTGAATGTGGACATATATATGTGTTCGTTAAAATGATTACCTTCATCTCTAAAAATTGGTAAATCATTTTCCTTACATTCAAAATACATTTGTAAGCTATCCAAACTTAGAAAAAATCAACCTTACTTTATTTCTCAGTTGTGTTTTTTTATTGTTATTTATAGTCGTTACAATAATTTGTCACCAAATAAAAACTAAAACAATTTATCCTATTTATATTGGCAAAATTACATTATAGCAAAGTAGTAAAACCAACCGGTTGACAAACTCTTTGAAATAATAAACTAAAAATAAATAGGATAAGTTCTCGAAAGAGAAACAACAACCACTTACAATATTAAAAGTTTTCAACTTTAATAATATTTAATACAAATTGACAACAAAAGTAATAGCAAAAAACATTTTTTGCTTTGCAATAAAATGTAGAAAGTTTATAAGAACTTAAACAAAAACAACTAAGTTTTACTTTGTCTAACTCCCTTCAAAATAGTTAATTAAAAGCAGAATATGTGTTTTTGTTTTGTTATTTAATTGAATTTGTTTTTCTGTTTTAAACTCTAATAGCGTTTTGACATGCTTTAACAAACAAATCTGAAGCACTGACCCAGCAATGGGACAAGCATCAAACCACAATACACATGGTTCTAGTTTTTAACCGGCCTACATTCGAGTCCTTAAGTTATTACATTTAAAGTATACTCTACATAAACTGTGTACAGGTATTACTATATATCAGGTATTTATTAATTCTTTTGACAGCACACATAATTAAAAGCAATATTACACTCTAAAGCGAAGGTATCCATTGATATCTATGTAATCAATGAATTCTCAAATATAAAGGAGTAAAGGAGTACCAGGTCTGCTTAAATAAACGATAGGTTTATAAAAAAAAATAATTCAAAATCTTAAATATTTTTCCTGAATCTTTCTTGAGAAAATTGTGCCAATGGTACATTTTATCATTGAAATCATTTAAAAACTTTCCTCTTTAAAACGTGAAAACAAATACATTCTTTCATATCATTTTAATGTCAAACATAAATTGGTTTTCTTAATGACAAATTCATGTTCAAAATATTATATCACTGTAGCCACTTTATCAATCGAATTATTCAAAAGATAAATTAGCACAAAACCAAAAAAAAAAACAAAAATTTCATCCATTTCACTCTTCAATCACCATATAATTGTTTCCTATATCACAAGCAAAAATAAAATATAACCAAAAACGAAACCACTTTGTTTAAGTTATTCCAATATTTTATGAAGTAAAATTGAAGAAAATGCAAACATGAAAAACTGATATGTGTTCAAACAAATAACAAACACAAACAGTTTTTTAACGGGAACACAAAAATAAAGTTGTTTTCTTATACTAAAGAAAATCAATCATGAAATTCATGTTAACAAAATATATGTATTCAAGGCGTCATATATTCTTCATACATCTAAGAATCGATTTTCAAATCAAGATATTTTAGAATATTCAAAAGATATATACAGACTTTGCTCATACAAATATATCACTGTACCATGTGAACATTTTTCATATAATTTGCTTTGTTATAACAAATTGTTCATTTTTACCATGTCGTCTGAGTTTTTTTCTGTTGATTTTCTTCAACAATCAAAAAAATTGAATTGAGACAAATGATGAAGAATTGAGGAAATATATTGTTTAAATTTCTTATTTAAAAAAAAATTATTTGCAATCAAATGCTTATTGAATAAATTGAATAAGGGTTTATTAAATAAAAACAGTGTTGCATTTGGCAATAAGCCCTTTAATATCAAAAGACAACAAATGTTTGTTTTTTATTTGTGGGTCATGTGCAGTGTAATAATTGAGACGGATTAAGTTAGTTAAAATTGAATAAAATCCAACCGTATTACAAGAGCTGGCACTCCTTCTAGTGAAAGCACTAGCTTAGCTCAGCCTGTAAGTTCAATTTGCTCTTCTAGTGCCTTACAAAAAAAATTGTTTTGAGTGGAATTTGTTAAAAATTAATAACAATAAATTAAAATTTACTGGGGATTTTTGAGATCAATTAAACTCAAGTAAGTAAGGAAGTAATTGGAATTTTTTCAATTCAATTCGAATCCTTAGGCAGACACGCTATCGATTACTAAAATTTACAATTTCAACCTAAACACATACATATACATAACATAAATGCAAATATGTAACATGAAAGATCTAATAATCTAAAAGCACCTGACCCTAGAACTACACGAGATAAAAAATAATATAAACTAAAAAACTAAACTGACCACATAAAAATGATAACCACTGTAATGCCCAATGCATTGACCAATGATTAGGATGATGATCTGTACCATATACAAGATCATGTTTAAATATTAGTAGAAAAGTCAATCAGTAATTTATATCATGTATATCAAGTTAATATATTAATAGTAAGATTAAGATAATTCTAAACATATATATTGATTCTCATTAATTCTCATACATGAAATAAAACAAGCAAATTCATACATGTCATGTGTTGTAGTTCTATTTTGCAAATGAACTTAATTTTGATATAAAATTAAAACTAATTTCACAAAACTTATAAACAACAATAATATGCAAGGTGTACCATTTCAAAATAATATTATTGTCTTTTTAAAAATTTGTTGTTGATAATGACATCAAATTTGTTTTTATTTTTTTTTGCTTGATATAATTTAAATTATATAACAAACTTACATAACTTAAAATTATAACAACAATTAATATGTGTCACCGGAACACAAATTAAAATTGTTTTCTTTTTTGAAATTTACGAAAACAAACAATGGAATTTTATTCTTGTGTAATATTTCCAAAAAATTATCTAAAATAATAAATGAAATCTTTTTTTTGACACACATGACAATAATTTTTGACAAACTTATAATGCTATAATTCTGAATAATAATAATAAAATTTCATGTCAAACAAATAATTAATTTTATTTTTTTCTAGAAAATTGGGTAAAAAATAAATGAAAATCTTTCTTTTGAAACACTTGACAACTTTTTTTTGACAAACTTATAATGCCAAAATTCTCAATAATAATAATAAAATTGCATGTCAAACAAATAATTAATTTTATTTTTGTCCAAAAATTTGGGTAAAAAAATAAATAAAAATCTTTCTTTTGATACACTTGACAACATTTTTTTGACAAACTATGTCTTCAAACTATGTACTTTGACAAACTAATATACAAGAATCTAAATTTTGGTCTCACGTACCATTCCCGACCATCAAGATTTCTTCAAATTCAATTTTCCTACTTGTTAATCACTTAAAATAAAAGTTTTTAAGGAAAAAATATACAAATTTCCTTGTTTTGACACACTTGACGATTTTTTTGACACACTTCCAATACAGCTATCGAACACATCGTCCTTTTGGCTCTTTCTATTGAGTAAACCTATTTTAAGAAAAATTTTGAAATCCGTCCAGCGGTTTAATAGATTTCGTAGGTTGTGACGGCCGGCTGGCAGACAGACATACAATATTGTTTTGCTTTTTTAGAATAAGTAGGTCCTAAAGCGTCGAGAAATGCAAAAAAATAGAGGTAAAATTTCACTTTCGGCTCATGAATGTAATAGTTAGGTCTTTCAGACCGAAGTAAATATGGAGTGGCTGAAATCTCACAGCTCTGAGATATCAAGACTTCGGTCTGGGTTAAGGATTTTGATATAGTTTTCTGCAAAAAACTTTTATGAGGACATGGTTTTTAGTTTTGGGCAGCGATGTATATCAAACATAACTTTTTGTTCAACTACATGTATTTTTTTTTTCTCTGTTTAGAAATGTATTACAAAACTAACACGAAACATCAATACGATGCCGGAAAATTATAACAGATCATATATAACATAGTTTAGTGAAAAGATTATACAATAGCAAACTATTCAAATTCATTTAGCGTTTCGAGAAAATATTTCAAAATTAAAATTCATATTTCTTTCAAAATTCCAAAAATATTGTAAAAATTAAATGAAATAAAAAATTCAAACTTTTTTCAAACAAAATTCTAAAAATATTTCAAAATTTATTACAAAATCAAAAATTCAAACTTTTTCCAAAACTCTAAAAATATTGCAAAAATTATAACAATATCAAAAATTGAAACTTTTTCCAAAATTATTAAAATTATAATAAAATCAAAAATTAAACATTTTTGAAAATTCTAAAAATATTCCAAAAATTCTTACAAAATCAAAAATTGAAACTTTTTCAAAATTCCAAAAACATTTCAAAAACTATAACAAATTCAAAAATTTCAATGTTCAATTATATTTACGTTCAAATTATATTTAAACAGCTAAATTTTTTTTCCAAAAAATTATCTAAAAAAATAAATGAAATCTATTTTAGATTTTTTGAGATCAATTAAACTCAAGTAAGTAAAGAAGTAATTGGAATATTTTCAATTCAAAGGTATGGTTTGAAGTTTCTCAGAAAGAAACTCCAATTCACATTTTTCGTGTTTCGGATGGGATTCGAACCTACCCTCGTCAGTGCCCGGCTCGAATCCGTGGGCAGACACGCTATCGATTACGCCGTTGAGGCGGTGACAAATTCAAAGTTGAAACTTCTTCATCACTTATTTATTTTACTTAAGTTGCATTTTTCCATTGTCATTAGACTCCATATTATGGAAATGTTTTTACATTATATGGGATTTTTTGCATTAAATTTCTAGACAATACTTTGTGTGAATTCATAGAATGGGGAACATTTCTATTCTAATTAACATCCTAAGTCACGTTTGTATAGTCATTATTGATTGTTTCCAATCAATGTGAGATCAATGGCTGACACTTGGTGAATTTGTAGTTCTATATGTATTAACATTAGACTACATTAAGGGAATTTAAATTTATTTTAGATTTTTTGAGATCAATTAAACTCAAGTAAGTAAAGAAGTAATTGGAATTTTTTCAATTCAAAGGTATGGTTTGAAGTTTTTCAGAAAAAAACTCCAATTCACATTTTTCGTGTTTCGGATGAAAATGATAAATGAAATCTTTTTTTTTGACACACTTGACAATATTTTTTGACAATGCTATAATTCTCCATAATAATAATAAAAATTCATGTTAAACAAATAATTAATTTTATTTTTTTCTAAAAAATTGGGTGAAAAAATAAATAAAAATCTTTCTTTTGACACACTTGACAACGTTTTTATGACAAACTTATAATGCAGGAATCTAAATTTTGGTCTCACATACCATTCCCGACCATCAAGATTTCACCAAATTCAATGTTCCTACTCGTAATCACTTAAAATAAAAGTTTTTAAGCAAAAAATATGCAAATTTCCTTGTTTTGACACACTTGACGATTTTTTGACACACTTCCGGTACAGTTATTGAGCACATCGTCCTTTCGGCTCTTCCAATTGAGTAAACCTATTTTTCAAGTTATTGTTACAAGGACGCTGGAGTGAGGTTTTTATTTATTTGCAATAACAGATGAAACAAGGTTCGAACATTGTAGTTGAAGAAATTTAGGGTAGTAACAATGACGCTGCAATGAGGTTGTTATACAGTTACAATGACAGAAGAAGAAAACGGATCGAGCACTATAATTTTAGATAGACAATTAGTTACAAGGACACTGTAATGAGGTTTTTATTCAGTTTCAAGAACTTTGGGAGAAATCTGTCTTGAAGCTGTATGTTCGCCATATTAATGTAATATATAAGAGTAATATATAAAAAACATGAAAGAAAAAAAAAGGTACTTTTTGAGGTCGATATGTTTGAAGAATAAAATTTACTTTTTTGTTACTTAAATAAACTAAAAGTAACGAACGTATATAATTAATTCATAATATAATATAATTCATAAATGTATTTCCAAATGATCGTCGTTTACGTATTCATAAAAATTTAAATGATTTTATTAATAAGTAACAATTTTTCAACGATAAATATGCAAATTACAACGAAAAAAGCGATTTTTTCGGTTTTTTCAATTTTCCCGCCATTTTTTCCTTAGCAGTATACCTTCTTTTACCACTTATCAAGAGTAAACGTAACAACGAGTAAGTGAGCCAATACAGAGCCCTGTAGGAGGCGTAGTTTTAAGAGGAATCGCAGCTCAAAATTTGGTTTTTTTTAAATTAAATTTAACAACAACGTCGAAAAATATCTCCCTCCGAAAAAATTATTGCCTTTTTGCAATAAATAGAGGAGCAATTTCACGAAGATTCAACATCGTTTTGACTTGACCCCTTTTAATTTTGATTATTTTTTGTTTATAGATAGTCTTTCATAAATAAAAAATACAAGTTCTCTTAGAATTTTTTTTTCGGCCAGGGGTCTTCACAGGGTGCCCCTCAATCTTTTGCTATTTGTGATGTGAGTGCATTTTGATGAGCTATTGTAGAAAAACTACTCAATCGATTTTCATAAATGATATGTCGTTGAATAGGTATTAGAACAAAATTTTTAAAAATATGAACTGTTAATTTTTTGAAATAATTTTTAACGGTGTAACATAAGAAAAAAACGGTGTAATTGAAGAAAAGATAGCGCTACACCTTTTTTTATCTTAAACTAAATTGAAGCGTATTTTATATCTAACTACTTGTGAAAGTTTAGAACTAGCGATATGTTTTGTTTTAAAGATAAAATTCGTTGTGCATATGACTGTCGGGAATCAGTTTTTTTGTTTGAAGGAAAATTATAAAAATGGCGTTATAAACTAAGAGATTTTTTTTTAATGTTAAATATCAAATATTTTATTATTAAATGATCTTTTTAAAATATTATAAAAATTATATATGTAGTAAAATAAATAAAATAAATACAATTGTTAAAAATGATTTACTTATTTTACAAACAGAAGTTTCTTTTGAATAGGAAAACACTTCTGCAATTATTTTCTTTGTATTAGATGGCATAAAAAAAATGAAATGTTTATTTATCACTTTTAGTAATCACTTATCACTCTTATAAAAAATAATTTGACAGTCTCGACTGCAAACAAAAAAGCCGTATAAATAACTAAATGTATTTAGGAACTTTTGACTGGAGAAACATTATGTTCGTATTATGTTATTATTATGTTAAAAGATTGTATTTTAACATTAAATTACAAATATTTTATTATTGAATGAACTTTTTAAAATATCATACAAATTATCTATGTAGGTTAAACAAAATAAATATAGTTATTAAAAATTATTTACTTATTTTATATTCAAAAGTTTCTTTTGAGTTGGAAAACATGTTTGCAATTATTGTCTTAGTATTTAATGGTACAAAAAAAATGACATTTTTGAGTTCCACTTATAGTAATCGCATTTTTACATCGATTTTGTAATTCTCCTTTTGTTAATTGATATTCATTTTTATCGGCGTATCCAAAATTCATGGTAGATTCCCATTTTAAAGCCCATTCGAAAATTTTTTTTTTGTGTATCAATAATATCTCTGCTCCCCATACTGTAACGGTGTGCAGCACGCTTTAGTGTACCAAAAATCCCATCGCAAGGTCCCTTGCTATGGCTGGTAGCATGAAAATGCCATCCAGCTTAAAGCCTTTTTTATGATGGCATAAGTTAATTAGGTTATGTTTATTTTTGTTTCGAGAAGGTGCCCCGTCGGTGTTATAAATTCCATGCGTATGTCTTCCATTATAATTGTATTCATTCCACAACTAGTGAATTTGATTAAAATTCTTTAACAGCTCTATAGTTTATTAAATGTTCCCCTAACAAATTAAACAACAAACTTGTTTCGTTTTTCGCTATCTTTGATGTTTTTATTTCAATATGGCGATACAAATTTTTGCATGAAAACTGGAAATTAAACGAAATATTTTACAGTCGTGGATAAAATAGCATCTTGTATTCACTTAGGATGATGGCAATTCTTCTTTCGGATGATTCCCTCCACTCGCTACGCTCGTTTCGGGAAACTTCATCCTCGTGAAGAATTACCTTCATTCTAAGCTCATACAAGAATCTCATATTCCTAATATTAAAATTTATATGCGTTCTGATGAATTCAATAAGTTTTGTAATGAAAAGATGGACTGTAGTACTGTTGTGATCGTTTATATCCGAAATCAGTATAAAACTTCTGTGCTGTATATATTCACTTGCAGCACTTTCAAAATAAATGACAAATGGATGAATAGTAGCTTGTGAATTATTATAATGATAACCTTGAACCAAATCCTGAATTATGAAGGCGTAGTTTTCAGAAAAATCCCCTTGAACAAAGCACTCTCCTGGTTCTAATTTTTTTTCTTTCCTCAATGAATGTAGATTGCTGTTTTGCTATAAAATTGTGTGGTATCAAAATTTGTAAACGGTAAACAAATTTTTTAATAAATTTTTCTAGAGTTTCTATTAAAGTATCCAAATTGCATCGATCAGTGGTAATCCATTGTTGATATTTGACTTGAAGGATTCCTTTAACGTCAAAATCATTTAGTAATCTTTCTTCCAGTTGTTGAAGTTTTGCACTTCAAAGTATGACAATCTTCCACATGAAACAAAGTCAATTAATGTTTTATAATTCTGGATAGCAGCATCAGTAATCCAAGACATCTTAGAGTGTTGAATCATTAGTTTCATATTTTGATGTATGGTACACACGCACACATTATGAACTCCTTGGGATAATTTTATACATTCTTGTGGTCGAAGGGACGTGAATTTAATAAATCCTATTTTCACAACGTGAAACTTATTTTTAAACTCCTATAAGCTTCATTTAATGTACATAGCAATAAGCGCTTTTGTGGATTTATGCTGAAATTGCTCATATTATCTTTACTGTACATATATAATTTTTATAATATTTTAAAAGGATCATTTAATAATAAAATATTTGATATTTAACATTAAAAAAAAATCTGTTAGTTTATTAGCCATTCTCTTGGCCATTTTTATAATTTTCCTTCAGAACAAAAAAAACTGATTCCCGACAGTCATATGCACAACGAATTTTATCTTTAAAACAAAACATATCACTAGTACTAAACTTTCACAAGTTGTTAGATATAATATAAGCTTCAATTTAATTTTAGAAAAAAAAAACGCCCAGCGCCATCTTTTCTTCAATTACACCGTTGGTTTTTTTATGTTACACCGTTAAAAATTATTTCAAAAAATTAACAGTTTACACTTTTAAAAACTTTGTTTTCGATTGAGTAGTTTTTCAACAATCGCTCGTCAAAATGCACTTACATCACAAAATAACAAAAAATTAAGGAGCACCCTGTGAAGACCCCTGGTCGAAAAAAAATTCTAAGAGAACTTGTATTTTTTATTTATGAAAGACTATCTATAAACAAAAAATAATCAAAATTAAAAGGGGCCAAGTCAAAATTTCCCAAAAATTTGCTGGACTTGCGTGCAATTGCTCCGAGGTATCTTTTGCAGCTGTCGGTTCGATTTATGTTTCCCTATTTTACAATATCGTGTTCTACAATACCCCGCTGTCAGTTTGCTGTAACGAATTATTTTTTTTTCTAATTTTTTCTCCTATTATTAGTGGTCTATTGAGAATTATGGCATTATAAGTTTGTCAAAAAAATGTTGTCAAGTGTGTCAAAAGAAAGGTTTTTATTTATTTTTTACTCAATTTTTTTAGAAAAGAATAAAATTAATAGTTTGTATAACATGAAATTTTATTATTATTATAGAGAATTATGGCATTATAAGTTTTTCGAAAAAATAATGTCAAGTGTGTCAAAAAATGCTTTCATTTATTTTTTTAGCCAATCTTTTGGAAAAAAATGTAGCAGTTTTATGACGTAAATGTAATTGAAAATGAAATGGGACATGGAAATTTTTGAATTTCTTATAGTTTTTGAAATATTTTTGGAATTTTGAAAAAGTTTGTATTTTGTAATAATTTTTGCAATATTAGAATTAGAATTTCGGAAAAAGTTTTAATTTTTGATTTTGTAAGAAATCTTGGATTTTTGAAAAAATTTTCAATTTTTGATTTTGTAATAATTTTTGCAATATTTTTAGAGTTTTGGAAAAAGTTTGAATTTTTAAGAATTTTTGGATTATTATTGGATTTTAGAAAAAGTTTAAATATTTGATTTCATTCTAATTTTTGGAATTTTGAAAAAGGTTTCAATTTTTGATTTTGTTATAATTTTTGCAATATTTTTAGAATTTTGAAAAAATAGAATTTTTTAATTTTCTATAAATATATTTAGAGTTTTGAAAAAAGTTTCATTTTTTGATTTTGTAAGAATTTTTGGAATATTTTTATAATTTTGAAAAATTTTTAAATTTTGATTTTATTATAATTTTTGGAATTTTGATTTTTATTTTTGATCTTGTAACAATTGTTGCAATATGTTTAGAATTTTGGAAAAGTTTGAATTTTAAGAATTTTTGGAATATATAATTTTATTTTAAATATTTGATTTTATTCTAATTTTTGGAATTTTGAAAAAGTTTGATTTTATTGAATTTAACAATATTTTTGGAATTTTGATTATAATTTTCCGGCAACGTATTGATGTTGCGTGTTAGTTTTGTAATAAATTTTTAAACAGAGATAAAAAATACTTGTACTTTAACAAAGAGTTATGTTTGATATACATCGCTGCCCAAAACTAAAAACCATGTCCTCATAAAAGTTTTTTGCCGAAAACTATATCAAAATCCTAAACCCTGACCGAAGTCTTGATATCTCAGAGCTGTGAGATTTCAGCCCCTCCATATTTTCATTTTAAAACTGTGCATCTTTTTTAATTTATAAATTCTCTACAATTTTTTCATAATTTGGTGAAAAAATATAGAAAATTATAATAAAAAACAATATAATACCGGAACGGAGTTGGGTGTACTTTGAAATGTTTTAATTAATTGTGTTGTTACACAAACGGGTTGAAAAGTTAGTTGAAAATAATTAAGATCTATAGTATATTACTATAGAACAGCAAATGGAAGTACACCTGATGACGAAATATCTTGCCCATTATAATCTAACGGAATTTTTTCAAAAACTTTTGCAAGAGCATTTAATATCGAAATTGCTCTATAATTTGCAACATTCGTTTCTTCACCAGATTTATAAACTGGTGTCGCTTTTGCAACCTAAGGACACGTAGGAAACGCGCCATTGTCAAAAGAATCATTTACAAACTTATCTAATTAAGGAATAATGTAATTGATAGAATATTCAAGAACTTTTGTAGATATTTTATCCATATCAACAGCAGAATTAGAGTTAAGAATTAATATTACTTCTTTTACTTCTGCTTCTTGAGTTGGGTGAAGATTAAAATCCTGATTGATGTTATTGTTAAAATAATCAAAATCGTCTTTGTTAGGCTGACTAAAACTACCTTTAAAAATATTGACGATAATTACAAAATAGCTACTTACTCATAATTACAAAAATTGAACTCTACCAGCGCTGATATGCTAGATAATTTTGTTTTGAATCGCGACCAATTCATAAGGTTGATCTATTTTTAATTATTAATTTTTTTAAATATTATATTGATTTTGTTGATTGATGCTATTACTTTCTACTATCTTACTATGATATTTTAACTATAACAATTACAAATGTTGAATCCAACTCTACTTAATAGCTCTAATTAAACGACATTTAAACTTCTTAAAACCTAAGCCTTATTAAAATGTTCTCTTAATTAATGTTCATTGTCCATCATGGTTTGAATAATTATAAACAAATCATTATCCAACCCGTAGAAAGTAACCATGTTAACCTTAATGTTGGGTTAAGGATAAACAAAATTTCTTCTCAACACAAAATTGAGAAGAAAGCCACAAAAAAGTTATTAGATTCGTAAAATTTAGAAAACTTTTATAATACAAATATTATTATGTGTTTTCTAAACCAAATTTATTGCAAGTAAATTAAGTCACTAGGGCTATTAAAACTAGTTGTAGTTATTTTGGTTTTGTTTAATTTGAATTGACTAAAAAAACAAGTTAAAAAATTGGTTTATTTATTTTTGAACGATTTATGGTAAATTTTGTTAATTAAGTGGTTTTTTTGTTTGAGAACTTGTTGAATAAAAATTAATTAAATTTTGTGGTAATATCAGTTTTTACCTACAGAATTCCGTTGTGGTACATATATAATGATTTTTGTTTTATTTATATTGTAAACTGCAATTTTTAATAATATGATTGATTTAATTTGCTTTTCTGAGAAGCTATGTGTTTTTCTAAAATTGGAATTTCTGAGTCGATGTTAACATATTTTCAATTCCGAACAAATCTTGTTAACATATACTTCTTTTACTTTCCCGTTTCTCTGTACCTACTATTTAGCTTGAATTACTTCAACAGCGAGAAATCGGACTAGACTGTAAATAATTAGCCTAACTTCTTCTTTTTTTTTTCTAGTTGACATATTTAATGTCCTAACTATGTTTAACAAATCAATAAAAAAACAGAACAAATCTGATCCCGCTTTAGTTTAGTAACCCTTTCCTGAATTTTTTTAATTTTCCACACCAAAGAAAAACAATTCGAAATTATTTCTAGAATACATTAATTCAAATATCTAACATTTTATTGATCAAAATTAGATTGAATTAATTGATAAATGAACAGATGAAAATGACAGAAATAAATAAAATTTATTACAGTTTGTTTGTTTTGTTTTTCACTTATTTTTGTGTTCATGTAATTTTTGTTTTAATGGTGTGAGGCGGAAAACTAATTGGAAGGAAAAATGCTAAAGTTGTTCGAAACTTTTGTAATTTAGGAAATAATTTTCTGTTCTTTTATTGGCTCATTGCGATATTTATTTTGTTAATAAAATTTTGTATCAAAATATGTTGAAACTTTGAACCATAATTATTGAAGTTAGTTTGTTGAAATGTGTTTATAGTTTAGTTTGTATTTGGTTTTTAGTTAACCACTTAAAACTATAAGTTTTATTTTTTAATAACTGAATAAAACATCGTTCAACATAATATTTTTGTCATGCATGATATCAACCTTAACCTTATAGTACTATGTAATACTCAAACAAAATAATCATAAAATTTTAAATTTTCATCATCAATCAATTTTAAACTATATGAAAGAAAATTAAAAGTTTATGGAAACTAATTTAAAAGAACATTAGAAAAGAATTTCGAAATTTCTAAATGAAAATTTAATCTTTTTTTGTAAGAAATATATAAGAAAGGTTATCACTGTTAGATGATTTAACATCTTCGTTTAATTTTTTTTTCAATTTACGATTTCTTTTCCTTTCGAGAATCTTAAAGAACATAAATAAAACCATTTGATAAGGGTTGAATAGCTTCATTGAATTAGAATTCATAAAATATTCAATTTTTGTTGTTTTCGTTTATTCTTTGAACTCTTTATCAAAATATCTTAATCACAAGATATTATAGACATTTTAATTACATTACTTAGGAATAAACTCAAAAAACTTTGTAATCGATCGAAATATAAATTAAAATAATTTTTCTTTTAATTTGTGTTAATTAATTTATTTGGTTTTAAATAATTTTAAAGTATTTAATATCGGTTATAATGAATTTTTGTTGTTGATATTATTATTATTATTTTATTTTGGTTTTTCATTTTATAAAAATAATTAAACTAATTTATTCAAAATTAGATAACAGAAAGCAATTTCAAAATGGAAAACATTGTATCTGGTTTTGGATGATATCCAAAACATAGAAATATGTTCAAACATAATGGTGAATTAAATTGCAAAATAATATTATTTTCATCTATATATATTCAAAACAAGATAAATATATTACAATTTACAAAAAAATGTGTTGTTGTGGCAAAGGTTATTAACACAATTTTGCTGGAAACGGTTGTGATTAGTGAAATAATTTTTTGTAATAAAAGGTTACTAATTATATTAAGTTTTCTCTGTTCAATGTATATACTTTCGTATGTACATTAAAGCTGATCTCTTTGATAAAATTGTATTACCGTCTGCGTTTCTTATTGGTAGTTTCTGGCCACAAATAAAACTGCCAAGCAATAGATTAAAATTTTTATTTTTATTTAAATATTTCGGTCCTTATTTGGGACCCTCCTCAGTACCTAAAATAAAAAATGGTTTACAATTAAAATCTTAATCTAATATATATCACAACAATTAATTCTTAACAAACACTTCATCAGAAACTTACATAGTTTATGTTTAAGCTTATTACGAACTATTTTGAATTCTAATTCTATATCAATTAAAAACAAATTATTTATATTTTTACAAAACAATAAAGCTATAAAACAATAAAATTACCCTATATACTAGAAAATAAATATTTTGAGTTATAAATATTTCAGATGAAAAAAAAATTCAATTTATATAATCAATGAAAAAAAAACCTTATATATTTTGTTTCTATGTAAATGAGTTCGTTGCTCTATGACCTAATAATATCTACCAAATAGATTTGGTTCATATGTACTTATTTGTTTTTTGTTTGTTTTCCTATATTATTTAAAGTATGCGCGTACGCAGGGTTCAAACTATCTATATCTGATCTTAGATTGATAGATGTTGCTCTTCTTAAATGAATATTTATTGCTTCTAATGTCAGCCTTTTCTTCCAATCTGTTTCTTTCAACGAAACTCAAATGTGTGACCTTTATCTATTATATGTTGTAGAGCTGCTGTTTTTCCAGGTATGTTTTTCCTGGCTCTCTCATCATATTTGTGTTGTCCGATTCGAGCTCCAAGTTTTTGCCCCGTCTGTCCTATGTATTTTCCATCACAATCGTGACAAGGAAATGAATAAATCAACCCACTTTGATCGTTTTTCCAGACTCCTATTTAGTTTTACTTAACTATTGTTATTTTATAATAAGTTTGGAGAGAAAGTAAGTTTTTATTGTTAAAGAAAATAATTAAAATATTAGAATTTCATTTAATAAAATATGGAGGGGCTGAAATCTCAAGCTCTGAGATATCAAGACTTCGGTTTTGGCTAAGGATTTTGATATAGTTTTTGACATAAAACTTTTATGACGAAATTGTTTTTAGTTTCGGGAAGCGATGTATATTTGTATTTTATCTCTGTTCAGAAATTTATTATAAAACTAACACAATTCGTCGCCGGAAAATTATAACAGATCATATATTAACATAATTTAGTGAAAAGATTATACACTCAGCAAACTACTCAAAAACCTCTCCATTTAGCGTTTCGAGAAAATATTACAAAATCACAAATTCATATTTCTTTCAAAATTCCAAAAATACATATTGCAAAAATTAAATAAAATCAAACTTTTTTCAAAATTCTAAAAATATCCAAAAATTATTACAAAATCAAAGATTAAAACTTCGTTCAAAATTTCTAAAAATATTGCAAAAATTATAACAAAATCAAAAATTGAAACTTTTTTCAAAATTCCAAAAATATTCCAAAAATTAGAATAAAATCAAATATTTAAACTTTTTCTAAATTCTAATAATATTCCAAAAATTGTTAAAAATTCAAAATTTTTCCAAAATTCTAAAAATATGCAAAAATTATAACAATATCAAAAATTGAAACTTTTTTCAAAATTCTAAAAATTATAAGAAAATCAAAAATTTAAAAATTTTCAAAATTCTAAATATATTCCAAAAACTTACAAAATCAAAATCAAAAATTTAAATTTTTTTCAAAATTCTAGAAATATAAACACAAAATCCACAAATTCAAAAATTCTATTTTTTCCCAAAATTCTAAAAATATTGCAAAAATTATAAAAAATCAAAAATTAAAACTTTTTCCAAAATTCTAAAAATTATTTTTTTGATACACTTGACAATATTTTTTTGATAAACTTATAATGCAATAGAATTCTCAATCGTATAATAATATCATGTTCATTACACTTCATTTGATACAAATAACTAATTTTATTATTTTCATAAAAAAAATGAAAATCATTCTTTTGACACACTTTACATTAGGGGAAATGTCTGACAGTGACACACAAATTTTTTATTTCGTAGTATCTTTGGAATAAAACGCCTGAGAACAATAAAAATTGGCTCTAAATTTACTTAAAGTATCGCGAATCTATCTCTCTATTATGAAGCCCATAAATTAAAATCTATCTGGTGCTTCATAAATTTTCCTAAAATTCTACCTAATGTGTCACTGTTTCACACTGCGTCTCAGCGTGACACGGATATTGTTTTATTCTGACACACATATGTCAATGAGTGACACGTACTATAGTAATGCATTAATAAAAAACAAAATTAACCATAAAAAAAATGTATTTTTATTTCTATTACTTCGGTCTGAAAGACCCCACTTTTTTGACATTTCTCGACGTTTTAGGACCTCCTGATTCTAAAAAAGCAAAAAAAAATGTATGTCTATCTGCCGGCCGTCCGTCCGCCGTCATTACCTACGCTGCAGGAAAAACCACTGGAGGGATTTCAAAAATTTTTTTCTAAAAATAGGTACACTCAAGGGACAGGTCCGAAAGGACGCTGTGTTCGATAACTGTACCGGAAGTGTGTCAAAAAAATCATTATGTGTGTCAAAAATAGCAAATTTTCATATTATTGGCTTAAAAAACGTTCATTTTAAGTGATTACGAGCAGGAACATTAAATTTGGAGAAATCTTGATGGTCGGGATTGGTATGTGAGATCAAAAACTAGATTATTGCATTATAAGTTTGTCAAAAAAATGTTGTCAAGTGTGTCAAAAGAAAGATTTTTATTTATTTTTTTACCTAATTTTTTGGAAAAAAAATAAAATTAATTGTTTGAAATGAAGTTTTATTATTATTATTGAGAATGATGGCATTATAAGTTTGTCAAAAAAATGTTGTCAAGTGTGTCAAAAGATTTTTAGTTATTTTTTTGCCCAATTTTTGGGAAAACAATAAAATTGTTTGTTTGAAATAAAATTTTATTATTATTATTGAGAGTTATGGCATTATAAGTTTGTCAAAAAATGTTGTCAAGTGTGTCAAAAGAAAAGTTTTTATTTATTAGAAAAAAATAAAATTAATAGTTCGCATGATATGATATTTTATTATTATTATAGAGAATTATGGCATTATAAGTTTGTCATAAAATGTTGTCAAGTGTGTCAAAAAACGATTTCATTTAATTTTTTAGCCAATTTTTTGGGAAAAAAATGTAGCTGTTTTTATGACGTAAATGTAATTGAAAATGAAATTGGACATAGAAATTTTTGAATTTGTTATAGTTTTTGAAATATTTTTGGAATTTTGAAAAGTTTGTATTTTTGATTTTGTAATAATTTTTGCAATATTTTTAGAATTTCGGCAAAAGTTTTAATTTTTGATTTTGTAAGAATTTTTGGAATATTTGTAGAATTTTGAAAAATTTTTAATTTTTGATATTATTATAATTTTTGGAATTTTGAAAAAATTTTCAATTTTGAATTTTGTAATAATTTTTGCAATATTTTGAGAATTTTGAAAAAGGTTTGAATATTTAAGAATTTTTCAAATATAATTGGAATTTAGAAAAAGTTTAAATATTTTATTTTATTCTAATTTTTGGAATATTTTTGGAATTTTGAAAAAGTTTGATTTTATTTAATTTAACAATATTTTTGGAATTTCGATTATAATTTTCCGGCAACGTATTGATGTTTCGTGTTAGTTGTGTAATAAATTTTTAAACAGAGATAAAAAATACTTGTACTTTAACAAAGAGTTATGTTAGATATACATCGCTGCCCAAAACTAAAAACCATGTCCTCATAAAAGTTTTTGCCGAAAACTATATCAAAATTCTTAACCCTGACCGAAGTCTTGATATCTCAGAGCTGTGAGATTTCAGCCCCTCCATATTTTTGCGATAAAATACAGAAAAATTCACTTTATTAAGTAAGTTCTATAAAATAAATAATAAAAAAACAAAACAAAAAAATTACAGATACTTTAGTGTAGCACATACAGATTTCAAATTAAAATTCAATATAATATTTCAACTATCCCCCATCACCATTTTTCAATGAACATATCGTTCTCAAACGAATAGCAAAACAACTTAAATCTATTTCAAAAGAAAACGATGCTTTCTGCCTACTTGTATGACCATGAAGAATAGGGTTTGGTAGAACCATGTTTACATCAGTCACGTGTACAGTTGCCATATCTTCTATATCTGGTTCAACGAATCGAGTTCCAGAAAGACGGAAAAATCTTACTACTGCCTCTTTGTCAGAAATACTTAAAGCTTTTCCAACGTAAAATAAATTTTTTTCTTGTCCGAAAACTTTAAATCTTACTAACACAAAATCGTTTAAAACTGGATCCCGCTGTTCATCGAATACAGGCAAATTTTCCTCTATAGGATCTAAATCATCATCAGTATCCTGCAATACGACTTCCATTTCTTCAGAGGCATCAGATTCATAACTAATTTGTTTTGTTACTGTTTTGCGAGCTTTTTTGTTTTACGATTTTTGATGTCAATTTCGCTTTGTGCCGCTCCTCTATTTAATTTTTTTCCGGACTATCAGTGGCAATTATACTTTTACCCCGTCTGCGCGGTTTAATAGTTTGCTTCCTATCTGAGGCTTTAGGATATTTTTTGAACATTCAGGTGAAATAAAGCCAATTTTTGGCGATTCGATGTTATCTAATAGGTCATGTTTCGATAAATTCGTATTCAACTGCATTGGAATTGCATCCATTGATGCTGGTAAATTTTTTAGAACCAAATTTAAGTAGAAATGACAAATTTTATTACAATAAAGGAATCATTAGCTAAGGGTAGGGTATTACCTTGATCTTGCTTGACGTATACTTGATAAAATGTTCAATTACTTTAACAAAAAGTTGTGAATTCGTCCATCCTGAAGGATGCTAACGCTAAACCAACGGCTAACCCTAAACCAGCAGGTGCACCAGACAGCATATGCTCTTTAAAATGGGTTCTAGGAAAAACCATAACTGGAGGTAAATATTGACCTGTTGCATTTATTATGCAACATGTTGTTACTAAATGGCCCCTTTCTGCACTGGTTACTTTAGTGACTTGTTTTGCTCCTTTTTCTACCAATACTTTTTGAGGATTCTGGACGGTCATCGTACTTGCTTCGTCCGAGTTATAGATTCGGCTGCCATTCATGAAACTCGTATTCATTCTCTTTAAAATGGTTGACAAATTGTTGAAAAACAAAGACACATTATGTCTGTTAAAAGATGAAGCATGGCTTAGGCTACACCCCTCTGGGGACCGAAGTGACAACAATGGGTGACGCTTTCGAAAATGGCGTATCCACTCTACTCCAGCTAAAGTATTTTCAATCCAATTTTTAGGTATTTTTTTGTTGTTTATAACCGCAGTTTCGTAAGCTAATCTTCTACCGTCCATTAACGTCAAACCATAAAATATTTTTGAGTAGTTTACGATGTAGTCTGCCAAAGATTTTTCTTCTTCAGTATTGAATATTTTATTCACTGAATAATTCAGTACTAACCTTGTCTCACAATCAATCATATGTGTATTTTTTGACATACCGTAGGGTAAGCGCTCAGTCATGTTTTCTAAACTAATAGATAAAAATACAAGTGTTACTTTAACAATTTAAATTAAGTTGTCATATCTTAAACACTGACATAAATATGTTAAACACTGACACACTGTGTCATTGTTCTCCAATTAGCTCTGTGTCAATGTTTAAGGTATGTACTATGAACACTTATTATTTCATATCCGAATTATTTTTATAATTAATGTATAAATATAGAACATTTTATAAATATAGTTGCTCACGTGTTTTATTTATTAATTTTTTTCGAAACTCGATTAAACGCAAATATTTAGTTTGTAAAAAAAAAAACATGAACATGTCTCAAACATGTTTTCTTTTGATCACATCTAAATGCAAACTGAAAAAGAATAAAGAGAACGAACAAATAATTGTCGCAACAAAAAAAAATAGCCGAAAAAACAGTAACGTCGAAGAAATATCTTGGCTTTGTCACTGTTTATGGTGTGTCACAGTTGAACGCTCTCCCCTATTTGTTTTACAAACTTATAATGCCATAATTCTCTATAATAATAATAAAATCACATGTCATACACATAATTAATTTTATTTTGTCCAAAAAATTGGGTAAAAAACTAAATAAACCGAAGTGAAATCTTTCTTTTGACACACTTGACAACATTTTTTTGACAAACTTATAATGCCATAATTCTCAATAGTAATAATAAAATTTCATGTCATACAAATAACTAATTTTATTTTTTTCCAGAAAAATGGGTAAAAAAATAAATAAAAATCTTTCGTTTGACACACTTGACCACATCTTTTTGACAAACTTATAATGCCATAGTTCTCTATAATAAACATAAAATTTCATGTCAAACAAATAATTAATTTTATTTTTTTCCAAAAAATTGGGTAAAAAACTAAATAAAAATCTTTCTTTTGACACACTTGACAACATCTTTTTGACAAACTTATAATGCCATAATTCTCAATAATAATAATAACATTTCAGTCATACAAATAAGTAAATTTATTTTTTTCCGAAAAATTGGGTAAAAAAATAAATAAAAATCTTTCTTTTGACACACTTGACAACATTTTAATGACAAACTTATAATGCAATAGACTAGTTTGTGATCTCACATACCAATCTCGATCATCCAGAATTCTCCTAATTCTTTGTACTTACTCATTATCACTTAAAATAAACGTTTTTTAAGAAAAAAATATGCATATTTCCTTGTTTTGACACACTTGACGATTTTTTTTGACACACTTTCGGTATAGTTATCGAAAACATCGTGAGTGTACCTATTTTTAGATATTAAAATTTTTCAAATCCCTTCAGCCTTTTCTAGATTTCGTCGGTTGTGACGGCCGGCCGGACGGCAGCAAGACATACATTGTTGTTTTTTTAGAATCAGTAGGTCATAAAACGTCGAGAAATGCCAAAAAAAGTGAGGGTAAGAATTTCACTTTCAGCTCGTGAATGTAATACTTACGTCTTTCTGACCGAAGTAAAACAAAAACTAACAATAATAAAAACTTTTAATAATCGCAAAATTGAAATTAAATACATATGTATGAAATCCAAAATACGAATAGAATTAAAAAAAAGTCAGACAAGTGCGAATGAAATTCGCTCGTCAAGGGTTCCGACTTCCGTGAATGTAAAAGAACACAATATCAAAAATTATTGACAAAAAGTTGTGTTGCAATGTCTTTATACATATTTCCATACCATAGACGCATAACAAAATAAATGTTTAATCGTATATGTCAATAGTGAATTACAATCAAATCTTCATTGATCAAAAACGACTCAAAAAATGTTACTTTAGGTTAATTATCATCCATAGATGTTTATGGTAACTCAAGAAAGATTAAATTACACCAGCTTGTAAATAGTTTAAATTTGATTATTTTTTCGGTCAATCAATTGTTGAAATTTAGAGGGGTGGAAAGGCTACATACTAAAAATATTTTTTTCAATAACATGAAAATTGTGCTCTGCAAAATTCTAAAAAAAAATTGTAACGTTTCTTAAATTATGTACTCCTTTATATGACACCCCACTCGCTTGGGTCAAAAATTTGTTTACGCTCCCCACACCCATCCCCTAAACACACAGAAATATAGTTACTTGAGATTTCGCTATGATTTTCATTCAAAATTTACATACTTTCCCATCTCTGTGAGTTTTTTCAAATTTTTCTGTCAATCATCGTCGAAACGGGAGCGAAACGGTCTGAATTTTGCACTTTTTTGTCCATAACTCAAAAGTCTTGCATCGCAAAGTTTTAAAAAAAATTGCAACGAATTCTAAATTAGGTGCTCTTTCATATGACACCCCACTCGCTTGGGTCAAAAAGTTTTTTTTACCCTCTCTACCCCCGTCCCCTAAACACACAGAAATATAATTATTTGAGACTTCGCTATGATTTTCATACAAAATTTACCAAATTTCCTAGCTCTGTAAATTTTTACAAATTTTTCTGTAAATCAGTGTCGAAACGTAGGGGGAGGAACGGTCTGGATTTTGCACTTTTTTGTCCATAACTCAAAAACTGTGTACCGCCAAAGTCTAAAAAAAATTCAACGAATTCTAAATTAGGTGCTCCTTCAAATGACACCCCACTCGCTTGGATCAAAAAAGAGTTTTTTTTACCCTCTTTACCCCGGTTCCCTAAACGCACAGAAATATAATTATTTGAGACTTCAGTATAATTTTCAAACAAAATTTACCAAATTTTCTAGCTCTGTGAATTTTTACAAATTTTTCTGTCAATCAATGTCGAAACATAGGGGGGAGGGTTTGAATTTTGCACTTTTTTGTTCATAACTCAAAAACTGTACACCGCAAAAATCTAAAAAAAAATTGAAACGAATTCTAAATTAGGTGCTCTTTTAAATGATACCCCACTCGCTTGGGTCAAAAAAGGTCTAAGTGCAATGAGTTTATTTATCATGATTGCCATCCATGTTTAATCATACATAAGCTATGCTTTTTTGTATAGAATTTATGCGATTTCCGTCTCGTAATTGTGAGCTTTAAATCGATATAATGATTTTATCAAGTATCAAGTTACAAGTATTAAGTCTTAACTTAATTTTAGAAACATGTATTACATACAATTCCAAACCGACAACATATTTAGTGAAGATGATAAAATTCCAATACATATAATTTTGATATACAAATGTAATTGTTTCAGGTTATACTATCTTTCTTACGTTATTTTTAATTTCATAAAAATATTATGTTCTACAAAAAAAACATTGATCATAGCAAACTACCGTTTAAAATGATCGTTAAATGAAAAGTAAATTAAGTGTACACAACAACTTTCCAAATTTTCATGATGATTAATGTATTAATGCATTAAGGACAAACAGACTTACTTTCAATTTTATGTATATTCCATATTTATTTAGCATGATGACTCGAATGCAAATTGCAAAAGACAGTAGCAATATAACTTTAAAAAACTGCATTATAGATCAATTTTTAAAAATTCGTAAAAGGAAATTTTTATTATTTTTAAGAATTCGAAAATAAAAAAAAATAATTTTAATGGTATTTAATAAAAATTAAAAAAACGAACAGTAAAAAAATGTACCAGACCAGGAATTGAACTCACGACCTATAGAACCAAAGTCGACCGCGATATCCACATCGCAATTTCAAACGTTAAGAAATGATAGATGTATTTCATATTTAAAAAAAATTTGTTCTCTTAAAAGTAAGTTCGCGAATATATTAATTTTAGGCCATACAAAATTGCATAACGCGGCTAAAGAAATTTTCACTTCAAAAATATATAAAAGCGTCACATACTGATAATTATATTTAAAGGGGGTGGATATGAGAAGGGGTAAAAACACTGTTTAAAACATGGTCAAGTGGGGTATCATTTGAAAAAACTCCTAATATAGAATTTGCATTGCAATTTTTTTAGAATTTTACGATGCACAGTTTTTGAGTTATTGTCAAAAAGTGCAACTTTCAGACTGTTCCCATCACCTACGTTTCGACACTGATTGACAAAAAAATTTGTACAAATTTACAGAGCTAGGAAGTTTGGTAAATTTTGAATGAAAATCATAGCAAAGTCTCAAATAATTATATTTCAGTGTGTTTAGGGGACGGGCCCGACAGGATAAAAAAAACCTTATATGATCCAAGCAAGTGGAGTATCATTTGAAAGAGCAATTAATTTAGAACACATTACAATTTTTAGAATTTTTCGGTACTCAGTTTTTTAGTTATTGTCAAAAAAGTGCAACTTTCAGACCTTTCGCCCTTGTCTGACTTTTTTTTATTTATGTATATTGCTTCATTGTTTTTATTAATTTCATTCTTTGATTTTTTTTTTCTTCAGCACGTCTTCTGAAAATTAAAATTAATTTTTTTTTAATTTTTCCTTTAGTTATTTTTATTATTTATTTTATTCAATATTTCCTTATAGGTTTTTATTAGATATAAATTCCACCATCAATTTATATGTTCTACATCTGCCAAGCGTTCTGTGACGGCCAATTTTTTTTTATCTTACTAATTTTTTAAAAAACATGATTTTTCTACAAATACAGATTATGGAGAATTGCAAATTATGGAGAGAACATTGTTTTGTTACATAAAGTTCTTTTTACCATAAAACTTGAGATACTGATATGTGCAAGGCCCAAAACAAACTTTCAAGGGCTTCAAAAATTGGATTCCAAAAAAACATATTGTCCCAAACAAATTAAATACAACTAGATAAATCATGGAAATTTATTTATGGATATTTAAAATTCAAATTTTTTCTATGTTTTAGTAACGGTAACCCGTTAAACAAAGTTTTATGTTGGATTCATTCCACATAGTTGTGGAAAGAATCCAACATAGTTTAAGCAAAAATTGTAATAATATTCTAAGAACTGAGGGTGACGTAAGTCGAAATCGATATTCAATAAAATAAAAAATAAAATTCAAAATTGTTACTATAAGGAAGTTTATATTATTATTAATAAAATAAAAAAATTAAAAATAAACACTTAAAAAAGAATATTTTTAAATATTGCATTTTAACACATAGTTGAATTCAAAACATAATTCAATCTTTTTGGACATCATGATCATCAAGCCAAGTTTAACTGCATCTAACTGTCCAGCCTCAAATCCACTACTGCATAGTTGTCACTTTATTGGTGATCAGATTTTACAGATGCGGCGATTTATAACGAAGTTCTTTTCCCTAAAATAATTTATCTGTCCGCAAAATTTTTTTTTTGCATGAATATAACTAATTGCTATTGATATAACTAATCGTCTTTCTTTACTTGCAATTCTCAACCCTGTTTTCAATAGTCTTGTTCTCTTCTATTGCTTTATTTTATGATGTTGATTCATTATATTTTTGAGAATATATACTTGAATATTTGGACATTCGAAAGGTAGTTGGCGAATATCAAAACGGTTGCAATTTACTTTTTGTTAAAAAATAATATTGATAGTTTATGTTGATTAACAATATTTTGTCTAGTTAAATTGAAAGTGTAATTAGATTAATTAATAGTGAAATTTGGATAATTTATAAAAAAATGACAATTGGGCAAAATATAAAGTAATTAAAAAAACAATATAATACAATATATTTTTTTTTCTTGAATAAAATGTATACAATACGTGTAGTTGTACACATAAAAACGTTTGTTAAATAATGGATAGCTAAAAATAAATCCTATCGGCTATCACATATAAATTATGACACAGGCTAATATTTCATGATAGAATAGAAAAGGATTTATGCAGGGTTGTTAATATACACGTATAAAACGTTTTATACGTTACACGTATAATACGTAACGTATAAAACGTATAAAACGTATATAACGTATAAAACGTATAATATGATTTTGTTTTTGAAGTTCATTCATAAAAAATTAAAAATACTTCTTACTTCAGATATGAATTATATTTTTAGTAAAAATATATATTTTAGTAAAAATATAATTACGTAGTTTTAAATTATTTATATATTTTTTAATTTATAACAAAAACTATTTAAATTCTAGATGTTATTTGAATGTATATTTTTATACTTTATACGAAAGACTATATGTTACTGTACATTAAACTGGTTAATAATTTTTAATTCACTAGATTTGAAGAGATTTTTTTGAGATTTTTTAGAGCACTTCAACTCAAGCAATTAAATTATTTTTGAATTTTTCAACACGTATACTAAGTATATGATTTTCTTTCATTTTGGTTCCAACATTTACTTAATGGGAAATATTTTGGATTAGAAACATTTGGCTCATGAACTTAATTATTTGGCACCATGACATAGGCGAATCGTCTTTGGATGCTAGGGATGCTCTGCTTCCCTTTGATTTAAGCATTTTTATATCAAATTATTAACTAATATATAAAATTGATCTAGCAAAAATAATTCCTTATTATCAATATATGCAATTCATCTATTAACATATACAATTCAAACAAAAAATCAATTCTTTCAATTTTTTCAATCAATTCTTTCAAGTCCATACAACATCACAAGTCTATACAACAACAACATCTATTAGTGTGTATACAATTTTGGATGGAAGCTATAGTTTGGTAGCTTATTCAACGTCAAATTATATATACACATTGATAAATATTATATGGTATACATCCTATAATGTTTGAAGCAATTTATGCATGTGTTGTAAGAAATGGATTTGCGAAACAGAAAACAAATACATTAAATAAGTTTAGAAGGAAGCTGTGTCATTTCAGCTTATTATTGTTTATTTTTGGATTTCATATCGCTGTATGTGTTTAACATAATTTTCTGTTTTCTATTTGAGTTTTGCACACTTATAAAACAGAAATAGCCTTATATTTGACTTATATGTGTGTTTTATTTCTCATTTGTATTTTGAAGAAAGAGAATAGCAAAGCAATTTACAATTCAATATCAATATTCATTCTTTCCCAAACTTTGGATGATCTATATCATAACTTATAAGCGATCGTTATTGGCAATTTTTCAGAAATATTTAATAATATATTTTGTTTTGTTATTGGTGTTAAAATTATTCACGATACAATTTATTACACTTATAAAATATTCGTATTTTTGAACTTTTACTTTGTAGTCTTTTGGATAAAGCGATTTTAAGTAAGATTTTATTAATATTTACAATGGCTACTGAAAATCATTGCAAATGTGTAATTGAAAACCTGATTGAATTTGGATTTACATCAAAAACTTTTGCAATGAAGCAGGAAATAATTTCAATTGGAAGACCACAACCCAAATTACAAGGAATAAAATCGGCTAATAAACATTTTAATCGGCATTTTTCGACAGAATTATATGCAAAGCATAATTGGTTAGCTGGTTGTGACTTTTTAAATAAAACGTTTTGTTGGCCTTGTTTGCTTTTTTGTAATGATAATGGTGTTTGGCGCGTCAAAGGTTTTGATGATTTCAAAAGGCAATTCAAATATTCACAAGGCAATTAAAAGACATGAACTTTCTTCGGACCATTTAAGAGCAGTTTTAAATCTTAAACGATTTGGAAAAGACGAAAGAATTGAAAATTGTATATCACAGGCGTTTGCACTGAATACAGCGAAGCACAATGAAACGGTTCGAGAAAATATGAAAATCATGGAGAGTCTTATTGACGTCACTTGTTTTCTGTGTGAACAGGACTTGCCTTTTCGTGGACATAATGAAAATGAGTCGTCGATCAATAGAGGCAAATATTTAGAGTTGATGAAATTGATTGCAAAGTATTTGCCACCTCTAAAAAATCAATTGGAAAACTCTAATGTTTTTACAGGTACTTCCAGTGAAATTCAAAATGATCTAATTAAAAGCGTGTCAATTGTAATCGAAAATAAAATTAAAAACGAAATTAAAACAACGAAATTTGTAGCAGTAATAATGGATGAAACTACAGATATTTCAAATAAATCGATGCTTTCGTTGATTCTACGGTATATTGATTTAAAAGGTGTTATTCAAGAAAGGTTTTTAGGCTTTTGGAATGTTTCTGCCGATCGTTCTGCATCTAGTTTATTTGAAGTGGCCAAACACGTATTTGAAGAATACCAATGTACTGAAAAAATTGTAGCTCAGAGCTACGATGGAGCAGCAGTTATGGCCGGACATTTAACAGGTCTGCAAGCACGTATAAAGCAACTATGTAATGAAGCCATATTCATTCATTGTTATGCTCACAGACTTAACCTAATTCTGTCTCAATCCATGTCGAACATAAAGGCATGTAGATCTTTTTTTATGGCTCTTTCTGGAATTAGCTCTTTTTTTAAAAAATCTTCAAAACGTTCTTGTGCTTTAGATTTTTTAATCAAAAAACGCATTCCTGGTTCTGCCCCAACTAGATGGCAGTATAATGCGCGAATAGTAAGTGTAGTGTTTGAATTTAAAAAGGAACTGCTTGATCTGTTCGAGCATATGTCGGCAAATTCTTCTGATTGGGATAGTGAAACTATTATTTTGGCACGCGGATTTGCAACATATTTGCGAGATTTTGAATTCAATTTCTTGTTGGTTATTTTTTCAGAAATTTTTCCTTATTCAGATGTGCTTTTTGAATGTTTGCAAAAACAAGATACAGATTATACAACATCAAACAATAAAGTACAAAATTATCTTTTAATTATTCAGGATTTTAGAGATAGATTTGAACAAATATGGAGACAAACTAACGATATTGTCAAAATTGATGAATCTAATACCAGACGAGCAAAAATAGACTTTGTTAATGACATTGAAACGTCTTACCGCAAATTGTTTTTTGAAATAATTGACAATATTTCAAATGAATTAACAACTAGATTCAAAAATATTACAGAATTCACATTTCTAGAGCTTCTTAATTCTACTTTTTTTTCCAAATTTAAAAATATTTTTCCAGAACAGCAGTTTAGAAAACTACAATATGGTTATGGTAAACATTTTGATTTTCCAAAATTAAGATCGGAGTTGACTGTTATTTATGGTGATGCCGATTTTTTGGCAAAATCAATTTATGAGATATTCCATTTTCTAAAAGACAATGACCTAGCAACATGTTTCTCCGAAGTATCAAATCTTTGCTGCCTGTTTCTAACAATACCATCAACAAGCGTTTCATCGGAGAGAAGCTTCTCTGCCTTAAGGAGAATTGAAACCTATTTAAGAAGCACTATAAGCGATGAAAGATTAACCCAGGTTTCTTTAATCTCCATAGAAAAGAAACTTTTATCGGAAATAAAAGAGTTGCCAGATTTTTATAATCTAGTTATCAATGAATTCAAGCATAAAAATAGACGAATAGAATTACATTTTAAATAAATTAACTAGTTCAGGCAGTATGTATTGATTTAGCATGTGTTTTCAAAAAAGAAGCTTGAGAAATACTCAAAATCATACAGTTCAAATTAAAAGTTTTATAACTTTATTTTATTTGCTCAAAACTCGCCAATCAATTGTTTGAAATACGAAATTGATTTTATCAATTTCAATATTTTTTAAAACTCGTTCTCCGGATTATCCTTTAGAATGCAACAATTGGTAAAAAATGCTTAAATAAACAGTGAATTTAAAATAATTTAAATTAATTACACTATATTTATATTATTAAATCGTTTATTTTGGTTAATGATAATTTTGAGTTATTGTGATATTGTTCATTTAAAACTCTGTGATATCTACAGGACTGTTTACTTCAATAAAATCAAAAATAAATATTTTATTTTTATACAAGTTAACATATCAATTTATAACATTTATCTACATAGAGTTAAACAATGGTGTCGTTGAAATTTTCTCAATTTTGTTTTATTTTGAATCTAACCTTATGACAACTTTGAATACTCCAGTCGCTGCTATTGGCATACGAGTTAACGTGAGATATCTATCACATACCACTGGTAATAGCAGAAATATACCACTATCTGGATTATTGTCAACCCTATTACACTTTTCTTCTAGTAATTTTTTATAAAATTTGCTTTTTATATCTTATTTTATTTAGCACTTTTTATTTAAATAAAAAAAACTTAAATTTTTTAAACACAGCTTCCCATGCTACAAAATTCACGCTTCGCCACTGCACCATGAAATGTTATTGAATATATAAAATATGGTTCAATCCAACTTCAGCTCCTCCCATCTAATAAGAACAGCTGGGAAATATTATGTTGTTGTAGAATAAATGTCGTTTTTTTCATAGCAGTTAGGGAAATTATTAGAGATTATTAGAGAGATGTTTTTAAAAAATTTTGTTGTGTGAATCCGGGTTGAACCACTTCCAATTAATAGACACAGTTTGAAAATAACAGGTTCTTGCAGATCAAATCTTCTTTTTATACAAAAGTTGTAATAGTTAAAATATGTATTTACGTCAAACGAAAAAGTTTATTGAGAAGATTATTGAGTAAGCTCAATTTTGGTCATTGATGAATAAATAATAGGTATGGTTGGAAATGTCAAATTATTGCAGACTAAATTTGTTTTGAAAACAATAATTATATACAATCAATAATACAAACAATAATTATATTTTGAAAAGAAGCATTTACGTTAAATGTGGAAGTTTTCTGAACTAATAGGAATAGTTGGGTAAGAAATTATCATGATTCATGACGGCGCTATATTTTCTAAAGCAACTGTTCCTATTAGTCCAGAAATCTAGGCTTTATAAATATTAAATATCACGAGTACGATGAATAATACGCCCGCGATAATGTTATATAAATGTATTTTTATTTATTAAGGATTTTACTTTTATACGGTATAAAACGTAAATAATTGTGTGTTTTATACTGTACGTTTTATACGTTTTATACGTACGTATAATACGTGTTTTATACGTTACCGTATTATACGTTACAACCCTGGATTTATGGATTCTGTTTTAACATTTATGATCATTGTAATTATTTAAAAAAATATATTATGTTCTTTTTATTTGTTTTAAGATTTAATCACACATAATAACGAATGAAAAATATGTGCAATAGTAAAATATTAAAAGTAATTGATCATCATTGTGTTTTTGTTGTGCTAGCAAAATGTTGTATTTGATTTCTATATACAACAATCGCCAGCCGTTGGTATAATTATCACTTATTATTATTATATCATCAATTTTTACCCATACACTAATCGCTTGATCTATTGGGACTGCAATGAAAAGAATCATTGCTCATTATTATTACATCATAGTTTATTGCTTATAATGAAAGTAGTCAAGATGACTTATTGATTTTTTTCGTGGGTATGAAGAGTTGGATCCAGTGCAAACATGGGGTGAGTGTAACATTTATTTAATTTTATGGTGTGTGCGATGATCTTGATTTCTTCAGCTTTTGAGGTCGTCAGAGTCCCTGCTATTGAATTTGCTTATTTAAATCCGTTTACACAGTTTCGTTTGCGTGCAGTTCTGTATTTGTTCTTAGCTAGGGGAAATTACATCTTGAATCCAAATGGCTGAAGGTCAGCGGAATAAAACCTCGCTTGGCACGTAGTGTCCCTATTGCTTCCTGTTAGTGACATCACTAACAGAATTAGTTTTCATTACAGATTACCTTATTTGGAATCTTTATCAGGTCTAACTATAAAACTATTGCAACGAAACAACAATTTAATAAGTAATTAGATTAAATTTAAAGTCCGAAGACTACAAAGTGTGTAATTATGTTAGCTTTAGAATATGTGAAAGTCAGTATATGCTGAAAAAATTAGAAGAAATTATTTCCATTATATCAAACATAATAATAATTGAACATCGTAAAAAACATTTAAAATACATTCCAGCCATAAAACTGTACAAAAACCACTTGAACATAATAATTTTAAAAATTCCGTTTTTTGTTTTAGATTGTAAATAACAAAAGCATTCGAATATTTTTACATTCCTAAATTATCATAATCACGTTATTTAACAGCCAAGAATGTTCAGGATTTCTATAACAAATTTCCCGCAGCAAAAAAAAATATCAACCATATATATAATACCATATAATAATATATATATGTATATAATATGTATATCTGTTTTTTATTGCTTTATATCATAAACGTTATCTCTATATAACAACGAGAACAACAAAAAAAAAACAAAACTTTGAAGAAGACCTTTTACCGTTCTCTTTCTTTGCCATTAGAAAGTGATCTTATTTTTTAGGAAAGCAAATACTTTTCGCATCATTTGAATTTTTACACAAACAGAACCGTTTCCCGTTTTCTTTTCCTTTTAATTTATTATTTATTTTTTCTTACGTTTTTTCCTCTTGACCGATTTTCTTACATTTTGATAAAAAATAAAATAAAAACTTTTCGATTCCTTTTCTCACTACGTTAGGGTGAGTTGATAGCTGACTAGCAGGAAATCTCGCTGGATAATGATGAACATCGACGTTTGTTCATAAAATTATATTGACAATATACAAAACATCAACTGAGAAAACTTAAACAGGGACTTTTCTTGGAATCTTTTCTTATTTATTAACTTATCCCTGCACTCCCTGTAACTTTGAAAAAATCTAAGAAAACTTTTAAAATATAAAAGACTCAACTTTTAAATTTTTGTTTATTTAGAAATAAAAAAAAAAAACAATTTTTGGTAGCCTGAATAAATCAATTACAAATTGACAATTTGATTATATTCAATAAGAGTAATTGTGGATTTTCATTTATTTTTGGTAATTGAAATGAAAATTTAAATTAGTTTGCAATAAAATTAAATTAGATTAGATTAAATTGATGATTTAGTTAAATATATTATAATTATTTTTACGAGTTACGGGATGGTGAGGTAGAAATTTTTGGATTAAGTTAATTTATTTAATTGATTTCATGGGAATATTGGAAATTTCGATTTTTATAGAATTTATTGATAAAAGTGATTTATTTTAAATGTTTATATAGGGTGGTTGGTTGTACTGCTTGGTCAGTGCAGTCTGAATCGTACAGAGTATCCGAAGTTATATGCTCGTGTTGTGATACCTGGGTAGTAACAGAAGTAGAATGGTGTAGTGAAAAGATGCAGAGGAAATACTGCTTAAACTTTGTGATACTAAATATCAAGACAAGGGAATCGCTATATAAATTTGCTAAAAAGGTCTTAAAATTTGGGGTTGGCTGAAGAGCAAACCCTCAATTCCGTAAAAACTATTTTTAACTCCATAAACCAGCTTCGGCTGAACTCGGGTTCATCACAAAAACGATCATGTCAAATATACAGAAACGAAAAGACATACCCAGACTGGACTGTATTTCTAAAATAAAGTTCATTAAGCTGGTTAGGAATAGAAAGTTGACGCCCGATAGAGAGACAGAGGAAGAGAAGGTAGGGAAATCATCACTAATGAGGGGAAAACATATTTATTAAATACGTTTAATGTTAGTATGTCGGACTAAATTTACATTTATCAATCAATACCGGCAACAACAAAAAATATATCTAATAACATCCAAAATTATGTACTTGTACTTTTTGAATGCTGGTCTATGGATGCTATGAACTTAAAATCACAATGATAATTATAAATATATCATGGACGTTACAACATCTTGAACAAAATTTTAAGCAGAAATCAAAGATCATGTTCTCAACCTATACATAGAGTTGTATGCACAATCAAACAATATAATAACCCATGCGGACTTATGAAAGTAGCAATATCCATCAATCTAAAAAATTATGTCAACATTTTAAAGAAAGGTTCTTTAAAAGGCGTGATCTTTCTAATAATAAAAATAACACGTGTTAGGACTCGAAACCAACCAGCTATAGTACACAATATACAGTGAAAAATGCAACAAGAAATGTGAAAATCTAAACGATATAAATCTGTAATCAACAATGCATTAATATTATGAACTTTAAAGTTATACATGTTATAAAATCAGCAAGATTCGAACGACCTTCCACAAGAGCAAACTTTTTAACAATAAATTCTGGTATCCTAAATAACCTTCAGAAACACTTAAACCATCATAAATCTTAATGTATTCCTTCTCTCGCTCTCCATAGCTCTCAAGTTGTTATTTTCATCCAGCAACATAAATAAAATCATCTTACTATTTATACAAAATATTTTCTTTTAATGGAAAACAACAACGACAGCAAAAAATTGCAAGAAACAAAATCGATTCGAATTATAAAAATAATAGAAAATATTTTTGTATGTACAATAAAAGGATACAGAAAAAATCAAGAACAAAAAATCTTGTATTTATCTCGTAAATCAAAATATTTTCATTTCATTTAATGAAATATAATTTTCTTCTTTTACTTCTGACGTTTTTGTTTTCATTGAATTATCGCAGATAAGCTTAGATTTTTTCATTTTCTATTAAATAAAATATATTGAGAGCCGGTGCTTAAGTTAAATGTTTTACTCAACAGGTAAAGCTTTTGTTATTATATTAGATCAATTTGAGTAGAAATGCTATATAAATATAGAATTATTTCTTTATCTCAATTTAACCAAACCGTATCTAACCCTTATGATAACAAACAAAATATTTAATCACTGCACAAAAAATTCATTTGGTTTTAATTTTCGTTACGGAAATTATATACGGAAAACGAAATAAACATTTATTTTATAAATTTAAAAAAAAAACACAAAACAAAATATTTGCATCATAAAGTCAATGGCACAAGGGTTAACAAAATGAAATCAATTTTTTAAATTTTCCACTAAAGCTTTTTAGTTTCAATGCTCATATGTAGAGAGAAAAATTACAAGAAATAGAAACGAATTTTAAAAAATTATTTTTAGTCTCTGACATTCAAACTATATTTTACCAAAACTTTTTTTCTATTTAATGGAAATTTAAAAAAAAAAATCGATGAACATAAATAAACCCATGCAAATTTTTTTTAGATTGAAAATATTTAAATAAATTTTTCATTTTCTTTTTGGTTCGTTATTTTCAATGGAAAATTAATTCAAGACTAAATTGATGCGACAGTATTATTAGTTAAATGAATTACTGAAATTAACATGTTAAAAAACTATGGAATGGAACACAATTCACTGATTGGAGTTTTTTGAACGGTACTCTTTTAGAGCAACTCAAAGTGATGAATTACTTTTAAGGATTAGCAAACTACTAAATGGAATGGATTCACTGGAAGGTGAAACTTGGGGATTACTTGGAAAAGTTAACTAATAACTTAATTGTACAGGTCCATGGTCCTTCTACCTCCGCACACGGTTGAGATACGAGAACTTTATATCATTGACGTCGATTCTATTTTTAATCCCGGATGGAAGCCCAAATTAAATCTTACGCTTCTCAATATGACATCTGCAAAACAGTCATAGGTACGATATAGTGTTATGCCTTCCCTTTCTTATGTTCCTCAACTCTGAAAGACTCTAACCGCCAGGCCTGTTTGTAAACTGCTAAAAAAAAATGTGTTCCATATTTTAGGTTTTTTTTTTTTTTTTTTCAAAGTTAGGCATGTTTAGTGTTAATTATAATAAATTATAAATTAACGTCTCTGAATATCCGAAGATACCATGCCAACTAGGGATAAGAATGGAATGCAAATTAAGATTCTCTGAGAAATTTATGAACGTTAACTTTAAAGCCTTGAGGATTAAATTCATCAAGGAAAACCCAGGAAGGAAAGGCATTCCAAAGATGAGAGACTCTGTTGAAAAAGTCACGTTAGAAGGCTACAGTTCTACACCTAATTATTTGAACTGTAAAGGGATGCGCTGCTACGTTTGCTCCGGTGTGACGCGAAAGGTTTGCTGATATAGGTAAAATCGATTTGATCTCTTCAGAAGCTCGTTCATCCATAATATATTTATAAAATATAGTCAAATCAGCAACATTTCTTCTGTGCTGCAAGGAATCAAGACCGTTAGTAAGACTTGGGCTACCAATGAGTTTAATATCTCTACGCTGTACAGAATCAAGGCAGTTGAGACTACTCAAGTAAACTCCACCCCATATGTGAGAACAGTATTCCATGCAGAGACGTATAAAAGATTTGTAAGAGGTTGTCCTGAAACAATTATCTCAGACAATGGGTCGCAATTAAAACCAAACAGAGAATTTCCTTTCAAAGTATATGATTCACCATACCTTTACAGTATAGTCCTCCCCACAAGCTAACGCATCCGAGCAAGTGAACAGAAAGCTTATTGCTGGTCTACGTGCGTACCTGGCCGAAGACAATACCCGGTGGGATGTGCATCTTAGCAAAATTGCTTGTGCTCTTCGATAGTCTGTGCCACAAGCTACAACCCTATGATACCTTAAATTATCTAGAAAAGAGTGGCGACATCGATTGTCCAGATTGATTATCCAGGATTTGTTCCTGAATTAAAGAGCTGACCGTTAAACCGTTTATGCAAAATTCTGCTGGGTACAATTTGCGTGCTCAAAAACGTGAATTTGTCCCCGGCGTCATTATCGCGAAATCGCTGTAATTTCGTATATTGAGTAACGTCAACAAGCAGTTAAGTGCCAAACTAGCTAAAAAATTTGTGAAAGACAAAGTTCTTAAGCTCGCAACTCTTCTTACGAACGAGAGGATTTGATTACACGGTGCCATGACGCCTACCATTCAAAAGACTTACGGTGTTAATTGCTCCTGGCGCCCGGCTATTTCTTCTTTTGAATCCTAAAATTCTGATTTTTGTTTTCTTTGAGACAATTTTTTTCTGTTTACACTTGTTGTTCCGTGTGTGTGGATGGCAGAATGCGTAAGTTCATGACTCACAGACAACTTTTGTGTTTTAATTAAAGTTATTTTTGTTAGGAATCAGCTCGATTATTCTAGACTCACCTATTCAAATGATTTTTTCGTTGTTTGCATTGAATTTTTTTGTGAGTTTATTCACTTTGCTCTTAGCAGTTTTCTGATTAAGCCCGGCTGGCTCAGTCAGCAGAGCATGAGAATTTTTCCTCTGGGTTTGGTTTCTATACCCTGCTCTCCAACATTCATTCTTATACTTTTTATGACGAACGTAATTTGCGAACATCCTCCTTTGGTCCTGTTCTGTAATGTTCAAGACCACATTCAGTAAATCCATAATATTTTCTCATTAATTTCTTCTACTTTAACCGCATCGTGTAGAAGCAACTCATGCATTCACCGATGCACCTTTTTTCTTCTCCTGGTACTTGCATTAACAATAGTTACCACATAAAATACAATTAAATGTGTTCATCTAACAGATTTTCAAATTCGTTACTCGTTAGAATTAGCTTCTTAAGAAATCTAAAACTTCCTTTCACACAATTTACTTTGTGTAATTGTTTTGTGAAGTTTGAATTATTATAAAATAATCTTCTGAAACTACAAATGGCTTATTAATCATTATTTTGATGATCGAGGGTGAGACACAAGGACCAACTAAAAGAAAATGCATTGTTTTTTTTTTTTAATTGTTTTTGTTTTGGGGTTTACCGGTACCTTGTTTTCTTTTGATAAATTAATTTCTCTTTGGAAGAGTGGAATTGGAAACATATATATCGATAAAAGTCTAACGATGATTCGAAATGCTAAAAACATTGGTCTATCATAAAGTAAAACATACCACCATTTTTAACCCTTTTGAATATTAAAAACTTTCGTTTCCTAACACAATAATACAATCATAAATAAATACGAAAAATAACTTTGTTTACCTTAACATAAATAATTGAAAGAAAAACTTAAACTTGATAACACATTGTAGTACACATAAAACATAAAATCATAAAACTTTCAAAATGGCATAAAAATTAAACTTTACTCTAATAAATTCTAAACATTAATATTTATATAAATAACTTAGATATAAATTTACATATTAGGTCACCTTAAGATGACTATAAGCATGTTCTATCGTTTTTCTTGTGTACATACTTTTACCATAGATACATAGATATTAATGTAACATAAAACTATAATGTATGAAAATAACAAGAATATTGTAAGATGCGGGTTGAATGTTATTCGTTTTAATTCTATTTGGATTTGGTTTTTCCATGGTTTTTCTAGGAATCCAATAATGGAGTTTTATGAAAATATATACACATTGTAAATGTACCTTAATGTTTTTGGTATCTTAAAATTTGGCAATAATCCAGATTATTTTTTAAAGCATTTTGTATTAGATGCAGACAAAAGCTTTATGATTTTGGAAAATGTAAATCTAAATTATAATTAAAAACTTTACAGCAAAATTTTTAATTTTTAAAATACAAGTATTTCAAATGGTTCAATATTGAACTATATACATAATAAGAAAAAATTTAGAGAGGCGGAGAGCAATTTTAATTTGGACTGAGAATTTTTAGTAACTGTTAAAACTAAGAACTAACTGCATTATCACACCTAACTTATTCGAAGTAAATAAAATCAATACAAAATAATATCGTAAAGAATATACTCAAATACTTTAGGTTTGTAAAATAACATGTTTGACATAGGAAATATTAGATTAAAATGAGAAATGATAAGGAATAAAGTTAGGGATTGAAAGTGATAAACTTGACAACGATTTGAATAAATGTCTCATATCTTTTGTTTTATTTTTATCAAGTTTATATTTCTTTGTTTCTTTCCCAATGGCATTAGTTTTAAAAGTTATGGAAACATGATAATGTTTCATAATTAAATATTTTGATGTTGAGATTAAGTTCTTTTGTTATTTAGAACTTTTTTTTGTTTATTCATTTTGTGGTTACAACTGTGTTGGTGTCGGTTAGGGTTGAATGTAATATGTATAAAAAGTTTTGTGACAAAGTAATTGTTTTATTTACAGTTCTTTGGAGAACAAATTAGCAATACTTTAATTTTTATACTTTTTAGTATTTTTTTTTCATATTTTTTCTTAGTATTTTTTCTTATATTTACTTCTTTAGTATATTATATTATCTTATATTTCTAATAATTGAAAGAGTTACATTAGTGATTGACATTTTTGAATCATTCTAGGCTCAAAATTAGTTCGCACAGGATGTCCAAAGTCCAAACCAAGCTACCCTTTTGGAGAAGAAACAACCTGTTATATTGGGTCCTTTAAAAGGGTGTGTGATGTCAAAGTTCGTCGACATCGTCTGTTGTAAATGATCAAAAACTGTGCAACGTTAGCTCTACTACTTAAAAATAAATATATGTGCATCGTCAGTTTGTGATAGGGATCACGTTTGTAAAAGCCACATGTCTAATCAATTTCTTTATAACTTGAATTAAGTTCCGACATGTAGCCCTGCGGTGATCTAAGAATTTGTTAAATTTATCAGAAAAATGGAGTACATGCGGCGATTCTAGCTCTTATTTTTATTTGAACGCTGTTGTTGGAGTTCAGCATTGACCCTAAAGATTTAAAGAATTAATTTTTAAAATACACACTTTTTTGGAAACGAACGTCCTTTATTATAATCATATTTTCTTTGAAATTGTAAGAAGAAAAATATCAAGACTTTGGTCTGGGTTAAGGATTTTAATATAGTTTTCGGCAAAAAACTTTTATGAGGACATGGTTTTTGGTTTTGGGCAGCGATGTATATCAAACATAACTCTTTGTTAAAGAACAAGTATCTTTTTATCTCTGTTTAGAAATTTCTTACAAAACTAACTCAAAACATCAATACGATGCCGGAAAATTATAACAGATCATAAATTAACCCCTTGTGCATCAATCACGAGTCTGACTCGTGGACATTTATTTTTGCTTTGTGAAACAATCACGAGTCTGACTCGTAGAGAGTTATTTTACTTTTTGAGACAATCGCGAGTTAGACTCGTGATAACAATATAAATTAAATTCATGGAATCACTTGACTTCATTTCAAAATTGTGATCGAACGGGTGAACCGATTTTAATGAATTTTTTTTGTTTATAAGGTACATAGTGACGCCTTATAAAAATATTACTTTAACAAAAAATATTCATATTTTTAGATGATTTCTTTAAATTGTAATTGTTCAAACATGGTGATTTCAAGAAGTACCGTTTTCTTATCTTTCATAAACATATATATAAAATGGCGGAATCGCCATTGTGTTGTTTTAGTTAGAATGTTGATAATAATAATAAGTAGTTTCAACTTCCGAGTGGTGTTAAATTTTTTATTCAAAATGGCGGCTCGTAAATATAAAAATATAAAATTAAAAAATAAACAAATAACAAATCTCCCCTGTTTTTATATTTTCCTCATTAACTTTCGTTCTCATTAACTTTTTACAAAAAGCCTGGAAAATTGCACTTTGGAGATGTTTTTGGAAATTAAAGAAGTTTTGTCTATAATTTCCATAATAATCATTCGGTATATATTAGCCGATTTTTTATAATTTCTATAATTTTCAACAAAAACTTCAAAATAAATAAATAAATAAATAAATAAATTGACAAATAAATAAATAAATAAATAAAAATAAATAAAAACAAATAAAAATAAATGATAGAAAAATAAATAAATAAAAATAAATATAAATAAATAAATTAATAAATAAATAAATAAATAAATAAATAAATAAATAGATAAATAAATAAATAAATAAATAAATAAATAAATAAATACATAAAAAAATAAATAAATAAATAAATGAAAATAAATCAAAATAAATAAAAATATATAAATAAATAATTAAAAACAAATAAAAATAAATAAATGAATATAAATAAATAAAAATAAATAAAAACAAATAAATAAATAAAAATAAATCAAAATAAATAAATAAATAAATAAAAATAAAAAATGTAAATAAATAAATAAATAAATAAAAATAAAAAAACAAATAAATAAATAAATAAATAAATAAATAAATAAATAAATCAATAAATAAATAAATAAATAAATAAATCAATAAATAAATAAATAAATAAATCAATAAATAAATAAATAAATAAATAAATAAATAAATAAATAAATAATACAAATAAATAAAAAAATAGATAAATAAATAAATAAATAAATAAATAAATAAATAAATAAAAAAATAAAAAATAAATAAATAAATAAATAAATAAATAAATAAAAATAAATAAATTACAAACATTCTTTGTCCAAGAACGCATATGTTGATATTTAAAATTTGTGCTGGCAGTTCTAAATTGCTATTCTTTCAGAGTGAGGTCGTAAGCCTATATCCACCATATTTATTCCGCCATTTTGAATTTTGAAAAGGGGCATAAGACATTGGAAACAAGAGACAATAAGCTACAATTTTTGCACATAAACCTTCTGAAAAACCTAAACCAATTCTGAAGAGCAGGGTTGCAAAGAATGCCTCAAAGTTATTACTTAATTCAAATAAATAAGAAATCATTTCAAACACATAATTAATTTTTTTAACACATAAAACTATATGTTTTATGTATTAAAATTCAATATCTTTAAAACAAAGAAAGTTCAATAAAATCCGTGCACTAGTTTTTAGTAAATCTAAATTTACAGTAAAATAAATCTTTCAAAATTAAAAAAATAAAACAAAAAATTAGGATTTTTTTTTAAATCGCAAGGTTTGAAAATATAAAACTAATATAAAATATAATTTTTTTTATCAGTATAGTACTTTTAAAAAGCTGAAGTTTTAAAAAGCCTAACCTTTCAAACAAAAAAAAATTATTAAAATCGGTTCACCCGTTCGAGCCCAATTTAACTTTTAACTTTCTTGTTTCTTAAAAAAGTTCGAGCCACCCTGTTTCTAAACTAGTGAGAAAATAAAAAAATAAAAAACTCGTGTTAGTTATTTATACGTTAGTTAGTTAGTTAGTTAGTTAATTATACTAACGATCATCAAAGTTTGAAGAAAATCGGAGCATTTTTTTAAAATGATTATTTTTCGCACAAATTTTTCAAACAAATTGTTCAACCAAACATAAAATTTTTTTAAACAAATGAAACCTTAAGGGGTGAACATAATTTAGTGAAAAAATGATACACTCAGCAAACTACTCAAAAGCCTCTCCATTTAGAGTTTCGAGAAAATATTACAAAATCACAAATTCATTTGTTTCAATATTCCAAAAATATTGTAAAAATTAAATAAAATAAAACTTTTTTCAAAATTCCAAAAATATTCCAAAAATTAGAATAAAATCAAATATTTAAACTTTTTCTAAACTCTAAAACTATTCCAAAAATTCTTACAAAATCAAAAATTACAAACTTTTTTCAAAATTCTAGAAATATTTCAAAAACTATAATAAATTCAAAAATTTCCATGTCCAACTTCATTTTAAATTACATTTACGTCATAAAAACAACTGCATTTTTTTTTCCAAAAATTTTGGATAAAAAAATAAATGAAATCAGTTTTTGACACACTTGACATTATTTTTTTGACAAACTTATAATGCCATAATTCTCTATAATAATAAAAAAATTTCATGTCATACAAATGATTAATTTTATTTTTTTCCAGAAAATTGGGTAAAAAGTAAATAAAAATCTTTCTTTTGACACACTTGACATTATTTTTTTGACAAACTTATAATGCTATAATTCTCAATAATAATAATAAAATTTAATTTCAAACAAATAATTAATTTTATTTTATTCCAAAAAATTGGGGTAAAAACTATATAAAAACCTTTTTTTTGACATACTTGACAACATTTTTTTGACAAACTCATAATGCCATAATTCTCTAAAATAATAATAAAATTTTATTTCAAACAAATAATTAATTTTTTTATTTCCAAAAAATTGGGTAAAAAATTCTTTTGACACACTTGACAACATTTTTTTGACAAACTCATAATGCCATAATTCTCAATAATCATAATAAAAGTTCATTTCAAACAAACAACTAATTTTATTTTTTTCCAAAAAATTGGGTAAAAAAATAAATAAAAATATTTCTTTTGACACACTTGACAACAGTTTTTTGACAAACGACAAACTTATATTGCAATAATCTAGTTTTTGATCTCCCATACTAATCCCCACCATCAAAATTTCTCCAAATTCAATGTTCCTACTCGTAATCACTTAAAATGAACGTTTTTTAAGCAAAAAATATGCAAATTTGCTGTTTTTGACACACTTAATGATTTTTTTGACACACTTCTGGTACAGTTATCGATCACAGCGTCCTTTCGGACCTGTCCCTTGAGTATACTTATTCTTAGAAAAAAAATTTTGAAATCCCTCCAGCGGTTTTTCATGCAGCGTAGGTAATGACGGCTGGCCGGACGGTCGGCAGACAGACATACATTTTTTTTTGCTTTTTTAGAATCAATGGGTCCTAAAACCTCGAGAAATGCCAAGAAAAGTGGGGGTAAGAATCTCACTTTTGGCTCATGAATGTAATACTTAGGTCTTTCAGACCGAAGTAAAAAGCAGTCCAATAGCATTTTATACATTTTAGCACAGCTACAAACATTAGATGTGTACGCACTATATTAGCATATTTTGATAAATAAATAATTTTCCGTTTCCATTTTTTCCAAAAACTATAATTAGATGACCGAGATGGCGCAGTCAATATAGAAAGGGAACAAAAGTTTATAATTTACAGAAAAATCTCATGTTTTTCATATAAACTAAACAAGAATTATTTTTTGGTCTAAAACTTTTAGAAACGCGTACAGATGGGTTTACCAAATTTATTTTTAAATTTAAGACTAATAAGAGGTTGGTGAAAAATTGATGACAAAATATAAACCAACACAACGGTCAAAACACAAGTTAAATAAAATAATGTTTAATATTAAAATTGTTTTTTTTTATTAATTAGTTAGATATGTTTAGCACACTAAACATGAAATATTCATTATTCAGACTCTTTGAATATCCAAAGATACCATGTCAACTATAAAGGAAGGAAATGAAGAAAATGGAAGGAATGGGGATATAGAGATAACTATACTAATTGTTTTAAATGTCGATGGAAATTTTCTTTCAATACCTGAGGGGAAAATTCATCGGGAAATACAGAAGAGGGCATGGAGTTCCACAATTTTGCCACTCTATTAAAACAGCCGTTCTGGAAGGACACAGTTATACAACGAGGTATTTGTACAACAAATGGATGGGATAACTCGGCAGCTCTTGTTTGTCGATTATACTGCGCACACGATGGAAGGATATTTTGAATTTCCTTAGAGGAGAATTCGCTAAAGTTATATTTATAGTAGATTGACAATTCAGCCACATTTCTTCTATGCTGGAGTGAATCAAGCTGGTCCGTTAGTTTGGTATTACCAATCAACCGTATTGCAACTCTTTTTGCAACTCACTTTAAAAATGTCTTTTCAAGTACCGCTAATACGTCACCAACCAACATTATCAATGTCAATCAACCTAGACCCTTGTTTTCTGTTGAAATAAATTTTGATGATGTTCTTTATGAGCTAGAAACGCTTGATATTACTAAGGGTAGTGGACCTGACCTGTTACCACCTATATTTTTCAAAAATACAGCCCGAAATATAGCCCTTCCACTGTATCTTATCTACCAAAAGTCATTGGCTGAATGTGTATTTCCCATTAAATGGAAAATTTCCAAAATTATTCCGATTTTTAAATCAGGAGATAATACTGATGTCGCAAACTATCGTCCAATTTCAATTTTGAACGTAACATGTAAAATTTTTGAGAGGCTTGTGCATAACAAAATTTTTGAACATGTAGAGTATCTTATATCTGACAAGCAGCATGGATTTTTTAGAAGAAGATCTACTCTAACCAACATGCTCGATTTCAGTGAATATGTTTATGATTCTTTAGATTCAGGTCGTGGAGTTGATGTAATCTACACCGACTTTGCTAAAGCCTTTGACAAGGTTAATCACGATATTTTGTTGATAAAGCTCATGAATTTCGGTATTGGTTGTGATCTTATCGAATGGTTTAGGTCCTACCTAAAAAATCGCCAACAATTTGTTGAAATCAATAGTTCGCAGTCATCTTTATTTACTCCAACTTCTGGTGTACCTCAAGGGTCTATTCTGGGACCATTGCTGTTTGTTTTGTTTATTAATGATATCGTTAACATTTTTAATAGTAATGTGCTACTATTCGCAGATGATCTTAAAATATTCTCATCCGTTGAGTCATTAAATGACTGTACCAAACTGCAAGCAGATCTTAATAATCTTAAAACCTGGTGTTTGCTGAATGATATGCATTTAAACATTGAGAAATGTTTTTGTCTTAAAATTAAACCTCGTTATTTTCATGAAAATTTCCAGTACAATATTAACAATATCCATTTGAAAGAGTGCAGTTCAGTTAAGGATCTTGAAATAATAGTGGACAATAAATTCAAGTTTAATTTTCATATTCAAACTATAACCAACAAGGCCTATAAAATGTTGGGATTCCTTATGCGTGTCTCTAAAAAATTTACTTGCATAAAATCTCACATTTCCATTTTTAATGGAATTGTCCTCAGTATATTAGAATACATGTCACCGGTTTGGAATCCTCAGTATCGTTGTCATGCTTATACCTTAGAACGAGTCCAAAAGAAGTTCACTAGATATTTTAATTTCAGAATGAAAGTATTTCCTTACGAACCCTACGAGGTAAGACTTTTAAGATATAATCTTAATTCGCTAGAAAACAGGAGAAGAGTAACTGATGAGCTAACTTTATTTAAACTTGTTAATACATTTATTGAGTCTAGATTAACTAATTTACTGTTTAATAGCATCAACACTAGTACGAGATATAATCTAAGAAACCCCTTGTGCTTCAATATTGATACATATTCAAACAATTATCGTAACCACTCACCATTTGTTAGATTTAAATTATTTCTAACACTTTCTTCAATACTGTTAGTCTATTTAATAATTCCTTCTTTGTTTTTAAGAAGAAAATTGCCAGTCTAATCTGAATAACATAATAACAGTGTTATTTTGTAGTGTTCTGATATGTATGATTGTGATGAGGGTGGATTAAGATAGTAGTTTATTATTAAATTACTTCGGTCTGAAAGACCTAAGTATTACATTCATGAGCTCAAAGTGAAATTTTTACCCCCACTTTTTTTGGCATTTCTCGACGTTTTAGGACCTACTTATTCTAAAAAAGCAAAAAAAAAAAATGTGTGTCTGTCTGTCGGCCGTCCGGCCGTCACAACCGACGAAATCTAGAAAACCGCTGGACGGATTTCAAAATTTTTTTTTTCTTAAAATAGGTTTACTCAATGGAAAGAGCCGAAAGGACGATGTGTTTGATAACTGTACCGGAAGTGTGTCAAAAAAATCGTCAAGTGTGTCAAAACAAGGAAATTTGCATTTTTTTTGCTTAAAAAACGTTCATTTTAAGTGATTACGAGTAGGAAAATTGAATTTGGGGAAATCTTGATTGTCGGGATTAGTATGTGAGACCAAAATCTAGATTATCTCATTCTAAGTTTGTCAAAAAAATGTTGTCAAGTGTGTCAAAAGAAAGATTTTTATTTATTTTTTTACCCAATTTTTTGGAAAAAAAATAAAATTTATTGTTTGTTTGAAATGAAGTTTTATTATGATTATTGAGAATTATGGCATTATAAGTTTGTCAAAAAAATGTTGTCAAGTGTGTCAAAAGATTTTTATTTAGTTTTTTACCTAATTTTTGGAAAAATAGCAAAATAACATTGTTTGTTTGAAATGAAATTTTATTATGATTATTGAGAATTATGGCATTATAAGTTTGTCAAAAAATGTTGTCAAGTGTGTCAAAAGAAAGGTTTTTATTTATTTTTTACCCTATTTTCTTAGAAAAAAAATAAAATTAATAGTTCGTATGATATGATATTTTATTATTATTATAGAGAATTATGGCATTATAAGTTTGTCAAAAAATAATGTCAAGTGTGTCAAAAAATGATTTCATTTAATTTTTTAGCCAATTTTTTGGAAGAAAATGTAGCTGTTTTTATGACGTAAATGTAATTTAAAATGAAATTGGACATGGAAATTTTGGAATTTGTTATAGTTTTTGAAATATTTTTGGAATTTTGAAAAAGTTTGTATTTATGATTTTGTAATAATTTTTTGCAATATTTTTAGAATTTCGGCAAAAGTTTTAATTTTTGATTTTGTAAGAATTTTGGGAATATTTTTAGAACTTTGAAAAATTTTAAATTTTTGATTTTATTATAATTTTTGGAATTTTGAAAAAACTTTTAAATTTTTGATTTTGTAATAATTTTTGCAATATTTTTAGAATTTTGGAAAAAGTTTGAATTTTTAAGAATTTTTGAAATATTATTGGAATTTAGAAAATATTTAAATATTTGATTTTATTCTAATTTTTGGAATATTTTTGGAATTTTGAAAAAGTTTGATTTTATTTAATTTAACAATATTTTTGGAATTTTGATTATAATTTGCCGGCATCGTATTGATGTTTCGTGTTAGTTTTGTAATTAATTTCTAAGCAGAGATAAAAAATACTTGTACTTTAACAAAGAGTTATGTTTGATATACATCGCTGCCCAAAACTAAAAACAATGTCCTCATAAAAGTATTTTGCCGAAAACTATATACAAATCCTTAACCCAGACCGAAGTCTTGATATCTCAGAGCTGTGAGATTTCAGCCCCTCCATATTTTATTAAATGATAAGTAACGAATCTTTATTTTAGTTAATTTAGTTTTTACTAGTATTAAGTATTACTTAGTAGTATTTTGTGTTATAGTGCTATACTAGTATTTAGTTTTACAGTAATCAATTTATGTTTTTTTTTTCAATTTAATTTTTTTATATTTGGCCTTCATTTAATTGGAATTTATTCTGTTTGTTGGTCTATAATTTGAAAATGAAAATGAATCGATAAATGAACCGTATTTCTTTTCTCTGAACAGAGTCTAGACATTTTATTGTTGACTTCCAAGCACCTCCCCAAACGTGACAGCAGTACTTCATACATGGACGAATAAAGGACTTTAAGATTAGCAAAATTTTCTCGGGATTGAAATACTTTTTACATCGACTCAAGATTCCTAATTTTTGCATTGCAGATTTAGCGAGGTTGAACACATGTTTATTCCATTTCAGGTTATTTTGAATATCCACTCCAAGAGGTCTAACTGATTCAACCTCACGCAATTCCTCATGGTTTATTTAATAGGAAAATTTTTATGTCTCTCTATTCGTGAAAGACAGCATAGTTTGGTTTTGGTTGGATTAAATGAAACAAGATTACGACCACCCCATTCCATTATACGATCCAGAACTTTCTTGATAGAATCAATTAGCAGCTCTCTATCAGTGGTAACTGCAGTATGAGATTGAAATTTGGAAGATGCATGTGATGCATGCAATGTGCTGTGGAAAAACATGAACATGAACATGAAACATGAACATGTATAGAATGTATAGAATGAACATGAAAAAATTGGCGACCTGTAAGAAAACTATGAATCCATGAGACAGTAAGATGGTCTATACTATAAGATTTTAATTTAGCTAAGAGATTTTTATGCCACACTTTATCAAATGCTTTAGAAATGTCAAGTGAAATACTGAATGTCTCACCATGGTTTTCCAGTGATTTGTTCCAGAGATGGGATACGTAGGCTAACAGATCACCTGTTGCATGACTTCTACGAAAACCATACTGTTTCTCATCAATAATTTGCGACATTTCCAAATAATCTATAAAATTGTAGTTAACATATTTTTCAAATATTTTAGCTAAAACCAACAGAATTGCAATTGGTCTAAAATTGTTAAGGGCTATCTTACTGGCTTTCTTTGATATGGAATGAACGCCAGCCACCTTCCAAGAATCGGGAAATATTCGGGTTTTATAAGATAAATAGAAAATTTTTGTTAAAATTGGAGCTAGCTGCCTAGCAATGTTTTTAAGAATGAGGGGTGGAATACCGTCGGGGCCAGCAGATTTGTTGATATTGATAGAACGAAGTATTTTCCGTACAATATTGCAACGAAAAATAATTGGTTTCGTTTTCATTTTAACTGGTGGAATGAGTGTAGGAGAATGGGGGGGTTCAACTATGTTTGAGTTTTCTGTGAAAATACGGTCCAAAAGATCCGCCTTCTCTTTCGAGCCGCTCACGGGAATTTCATTCAGAACTAAGTTTGGGATAGAGGATCGAGTAAAATTGCTTTGGACTGATTTAACTGCCTGAAAGAAACTACGTTAGCCAGATGGGTACTCGACGAAGCTCCTTTGCTTTCTTCTGGATAAACGCGCCTTTGCCCAAGTCTATTTTGAATTTACTAATATTTCTGGCTTTCTTATAGGCGCTATGGGGTTCAGGTGTTTTATTAGCGTTATACGTCTTATATGCTTTGCGTTTATTCCTCACTGCCACATCAACATCCCGCTTGAGCCAAGACTCAGTTTTAGGAGTGATTAATCGATTTGGAATAAACCGCCGCATTCCGTCTTTTATGATTTCAGAAATTCTTATTGCCGATGTGCTAAGATCTTGATCAACACAACAAATAGTTTTCCAAGGTGTTTCATCATAAAAGTTTCTCAGTCCCTCCCAGTCAGCGCGTTTATAGTTCCAAACGCGACGAGGATTTGTTTTAATTTGTGTTGGTGATGTAAATAGCACTATTGCTGATATTAGTAAATGGTGCGATGTTACGACGAGATATTCAACTTTTGTCTTCGTAGTATCTGGTTCGTTTGTCAAAAACAGATCCAGAAAATTATTGTTATGATGTGAATTGTCTGAGATTCTATAGGGGGACACTCTATCATTTGCGTCAAACCGTGATAATATGCGAGTATCAGTTCGGCTTGTCTTCCTACGTCGTCAGTGCGCGATGAATACTTAAGCCATTCTTTATTATGAATATAAAAGTCTCCAAGAATGACCAGTCTTGCTTTGGGGCAGTCCGTGGTAATCTTGTCTAGATTAGCCGAAATTTGATCGAAAAATGGACATCCTGGAGGGGGGGGGGGGGGTAATTTGTAGATCTGTATAATCCTATTATAAACATAGTTTCATCAACACCTGAGATCTTCAGCTATAGAATTATGGTGCTTAGAGTTCAACTCGTAGGCCTTAATTCTCATACATGAAAGTGGATTTCGAACAAATACACAGACACCATGCTTGTTATAGAAGGAATGTTCCAATTCGTAACTAGGCATCCGGTATTTATCGATCCAATTTCGATGCTTTGCCACTAACAATTGTTTCGGTAAGAAACAATATGTCAGATTTATTTTTTTCGTGATTATTTAGTGATGAACTACGTTTACATTTGAATTGAGACCTCTTATGTTGGTGAAGTCAATGCTTAACTGTTGGTTCACTCTGCTGCCATTTTGTTGAGACAAAGACTTACCCTTTGACATTGCAGGTATAGATACTGAAATTCGGCCAAGCCTAAATTTCAACACTACACAGTACAAAAGAAACTGGGTATCTCTGTAACAAAAACACGATAGCAGTTGCACGATAAGGGAAAAGCAGAAAAAATGGGGACACAAAAGACACTAACAAAATTGAAGAGCACAAATAAAGGGTTAAATTCGAAATTCCTACTAACAACTAAAACGAAATTTTACATTTCTTATTACCAAGCAATACAAAACAAATTTATGCTTTAAAATAATAAATAAATTTATTACATCAAAGCAAAAAGGTAAAATTTTACCTGCCTACCGCTTGGTAACAATAAATACAAAATACTAAATAAATCTTTAATACAGAAAAATCTCACCAATTATATATTTTTACGCCTCCGTTCTTCAACACTTTTGTTCCCATAAACACTAACACAAACACTAACAGACACTTATTTTTCTATTTTCGTTTATTTTTTTTTTTTTCCTTTAAAATTTGGGAGACAACCTTCTTCGTCTGACTCCGGTTGATGAATGAAATAGTAGTTTTAAAAAAACACACCATTTTGCAGATATATGCATGAGGTGGTCAATCAAGAAAACTCCCTTACTTCTTTACTTGTTTCGGATGGATTTGAAGTTTCCTCATCAGTGCCATATTCGAATCTACTGCAGATACACGACCAATTATACCACCGAGGCGATGACTATTACGAAGTTGAAACTTGACTTCATTATCCCTTACATATGTATTTACTTAAGATGAATTTTTCTACTTTCATTAGACTTCTTATTATGGAAATACTTTTACATTGTATAGGGATTATATATATAAACATGCTGTTTGTTATGTTAGAAATAAAATTCTCATTAACAATATATGATTTACCGTGTAATTAGCAATTTCCTTTACAAAGGCAAGATAGAACAACACCAAAAATTTAAAAGATTTCTATGTCGGTTGTGCAAATATATTTTAAATATGTTTAGATTAAACTTAAAAGGTTATATTTACATTCGTTTTTATTTTGGAATAACAATTCGATTAGAAACTATTTATCACTGTCCTATTATCATGCTTTTTGGTAAAATATGAATTATATTGTAAATAGACAATTACAAATTCAAAGCTTTAAAAATAATTACGATGGAGCATAATTCTTAGAACATTCTATTGCCTGGTACAACACAACGTTTCTTCCACAACATAACATACTATTTCTATCCATCATATAATTAAAGTTCTCTCATCAATTATCTGAATCTTGCCACCATATCTTTTCATAGCCGTACCAATCCTTTACATCTTTTACAAATATAGTTTTTATAAAACAACCAAAGTTGAATTTTGTGTCTGTTTAATCTGCATAAAGACGGAAGGATGACACCTTGATATTAATGTTATAATATTAAGATAAACAGATCCATTAGAATTAGGGTTTTATACAAAATGAAATATTAAATAATACAAACTAATGTATGGTCGAGATAAAAGCAAAAAATACAACATGGAAAACATGAACGTGTATGAATGTTAAATTATGTACAGATGTACTAGTTTTCTGTAGCAAATAAACGACGTTCATAAGATACGTTCTGCAAATTTTCGTATTTAAATTTTATGATTAAATCGGTTGTTGTTCTAAAAATCTAGTAAATTGATGTTCTGTTTAGCTTTCATTACGACTTCATTGATCCTGCTTGCATTCAAACTTAGAGAAACATATTTTAGTTTAAAATACTTATCAACAAAGTAACTTTTATCAACCTAACAAATTTAAATATAATTTGATAACAAAAAAATTAAAACCAACCACAGACATTTTAAGTAAGTTTTACATTAATCATAACGCCACAATTGCACATATCATGTAAAAGTCTAATTTTATAAGCAATTGCATGCTCATAAAATTAACAAATTAATTAGCCGCAAATAAGAACAAACAGAACGTTGTGTGCAACATAACAAAAATTATTAAAACCAAAAAACTGTTTAACGTAAAAGCAGCATGATAACTTAGTACAACGATGATTTATTATTTAGATTTGTTGTGCTTTTTAAGTTTTAATTAATTAAATGAATTTATAAAAATTTAAGTTTCTGTTGAAAATTTAATTTCAGGATATTTGGTCATACCAGAACGACACGACGTTTGTTTTGTATAAGTATTCTTTGTTCACAATTAATTATGCTTAGTTATGCAGCTAAAATATTCATAATAATCCAATAAATAATCCATAAGTAACAAAGTTGTAAACAAATTATTACGAACAAGTTCTTTTTATTTTATCAAACTAAAATCAAATTAATCAATATAAATTACCGAAACAGATCTAACCTTTCGATTAGACTAATCACCGATAATCTTATATGAGCATTTCTATTCCTAACAATAATTAGTTGCTAATGTTTTTCCTTGTTCATTTTCAATTATCATTATCCATTAAATACAAAATAATAATATTAATGGAAAACACAAGCATGTAGCAATGCAAATATAAATAAATTTTTCTATTGTTGCTGATGATTATTAAGAATTAATTTGGATTTGAATTGAAATCTGATTACGATTATGGATTTATGTATGTAAAGAATATAACATGAGGTAATTCAGATGTATGATTAATAAAATGAAGTTAAATAAAAAGAATATCACATAATGATTTCAATGTTGTAAATATTATAAATATAATGGCCCTTCCCGTTCCTTTATTTATTGTGACTGAATGTAGTGAAAAGTGTACTGAAAATAAAGTATTTGCAATTTATTTTTCATTTAGTACTGATGTAGAAGGGTAGCGAAATCCGAAATTCGACGTCCACGCCGTGCTGCCTGGGTAATGCTGACAGAATTAGGTTGGTGTATTCGAGACAAGCAGAGTAAAAACTGCTTAGTCAATGACGCTACATCACGGCGAATTGGCGCTCTACAACCAATGCGACTCAAGCGTCTGTTCTCCATGTCAGGGGCGGCTTGGAGCGGGCGTCTGTCTTGAATCAAGCGGCTCGCTATATAAACGTGTAAAAAGGTTGTTTCTGGTGACCTTAATATGCAGAACGGACCCATTCACGACAATTTGGGTTGGGCCTAAGGTTAACACCCTAACCCCGGAAAAAAACTAATATGTTAAATTTGGTTATCAGAAAGAGAAAAACAGACCCGGAAAAAACAACAGAATTATACCTGGACGTGAAAAAGGACCAGACTACCGAATCGGAACGTGGAACGTGCGCAGCCTGAGCGCTCCTGATGCTCTTATAAGTCTAGAAACAGAGGCTGAGAGGTATAGGATGGATATTATTGCTCTACAAGAAATTAGACAGCCGATAATCGGAAAACAAGATTTGGATAGTCACTCTCTATACTGTAGTGGTCATCCTTCTCGAAGAGAATTTGGAACTGGCTTTCTTGTTGGTGCACGCATACAAGAAGCCGTGATGAAATTCATCCCGGTCAGTGAGAGGATCTGCTACCTACGTGTACGCGGTACATATAACAATATTTCTCTTATTGCCGTACATGCACCAACTGAAGCTAAGACCGTCGACGAGAAGGATAATTTCTACATAGCACTGGAAGAGGTTATGAAACAAACACCAACACGCGACTTCATTATGGTTCTTGGTGACTTTAATGGACAGGTTGGAAGAGATATCTCTTATGGAAATGTGGTGGGTCCCAACAGCTTGCATTTGAATTCGAATGATAATGGTGAGAGAATGACTGAGTTTGCATTATCAAATAATTTGAGAATTGCCAGTACGTTCTTTCCGCATCGATCGATTCATAAGCAGACTTGGGTCTCACCGAATGGAAATACTCGAAATCAAATTGATCACGTTCTAGTAACAACACGTTTCTTTTCGAGCGTTCTGGATGTGCGATCCTTTAGAGGTGCATACATTGGAAGTGACCACTTCCTTGTATGTGCAACGATAAGGTTCCACTTCCCAAATCCAGGCATTCCAAAATTCAATCAACGGAAACGTTTTAACATCTCAACATTAAAGAATGCTGAAACAGAAGAGAGATATCAAATCCATATTGCCGAAACATTGGAGAAATCAGAAACCATTAATGGAGACGTCAATAAGTCATGGTATTTGCTCAAAGATGCTGTTTTAAGCGCTGCTGAGGGAATACTTGGACGACCAGAGAACCACTCCCAGAAGCCATGGATGGATCAAGCATGCCTTGATGCTATTCAATACAAAAGAGATTGCTATCTGAAGTGTCTACAAGGACGCAACACCAGGTCCACGAAGGAGAATTATAAACTGGCAAGACAAGCCGTTACAAAGCTATGTAGACGAACGAAGAGAGAATGGTGGAAGAGACAGTGTGAGGAGATTGAAAGCTTCAATAAGGAACATCAATCGCGTAACTTCTTTCAACAGGTTAAAACCTTAAAGAAGGACCCTCAAACTAGATCGACTGCTATTCAAAACGAAAATGGGGAGCTACAAGTAGACCTTAAAAATATTTTAGATACTTGGGCCGCTTATTTTGAGAATCTTCTCAACTTAAGTGACCAGCAACAAGTCGGGCGACGAGCTAAGCTTATTCGTGCGTCAAAGGTACATGTAGAAGAACCCACCAGAGAGGAATTCGATGCGGCGCTGTCAAAATTAAAATGCAATAAAGCACCTGGTATCGACGGTATAACATCCGAAATGATTGTACATGGTGGCGAAGCTCTATCCTCAAGATTGTTTGAACTTGTTCAAATGATCTGGAGGACTGAAACCATGCCACAGGACTGGAACAAAGCTATGCTGATACCAATCCATAAAAAAGGTAATCGCCTACAATGTGCAAACTACAGAGGAATCGCCCTCCTCTGCACAGCATATAAGATCTTTTCCTACATTTTGCTATCCAAAATCAATCCTTTTGCTGAACAACTGTTTGGAGAATATCAGTGTGGTTTCCGGCGGGGCCGAGGTACCACCGATGCACTTTTCTCGATAAGGATGATTTTGGAAAAGTGTCGAGAGTTCAACATACCTGTGCACCAACTTTTCATTGATTTCAGGCAGGCCTACGACTCTCTCGAACGAGAGACTCTATGGTCTGCTCTGGTGTCAATGGGAATTCCTGGTAAACTGGTATCACTATGCAAAATGACAGTACAGAACTCTCAATGCTGTGTACGAGTAGAGAACGAAATATCAAAGTTTTTTAAAGTCGACTCCGGTTTAAGACAAGGTGATGCTATCTCTCCTATACTTTTTAATCTAGCCTTGGAATATGTGTGCCGTCAAAAGAAACTACCGACTAATAACAATATCTTGTCAATAAACTCAGTACAGATGATTGCTTACGCTGATGATGTTGTCATCCTCGGCCGAAGTGAAGCTGTTATGAGTGAGACTTTCAAGTCGCTTGAGAGTGGTGCTAGGAAAATTGGTCTGCAAATTATCTACCATAAAACCAAACATATGAATGTTTCAAGAGAGGCTGAGAAGAAAGATTTGATGTGCGGCGATGAACGAATTGAGGGAGTTGAATCTTTTAAATATTTGGGATCAATGCTTGACTCAAACAACAGCATACTTACAGATATTAAAGCTCGAATCGCTGCAGGTAATCGAACTTTCTACTCAATTAAACCTCTCCTTGGATCACCGTATGTATCAACTAACACCAAGCTCAAGTTATACAAGACATTGATTAGACCGGTCGTGATGTATGGGTCACAAACGTGGACCCTTACACAAAATGACGAATCGCATTTATCTGTATTTGAGCGTAAGATCCTACGCTACATTTTTGGTCCACTTAAGACAGACGATGGAGAGTATAGAACCCGGTATAATTTTGAGATCAGAGACCTTCTTGAGGGTCCTGATATAATAGGTTGTATCCGTTCTAATAGGATTGCTTGGTTTGGGCATGTTCTACGAGCCGATTCACAGTCTGGAATGATTAGAAAAATGTACGTTAGTACCCCAGGGAGTGGTAGACCGCGAGGTAGACCACGACTACAATGGGAGACTGACGTAATAAACGACCTTAAAAAAATCGGCTGCCATGGTAATTATGTCGCTGTTGCGAATGACCGTGGTGAATATTCAAAGCTGATTAACCTGGCAACGCTCCTACATGGAGCATGAACGCCTTAAAAAAAAAAAAAAAAAAAAAAAAAAAAAAAAAAAAAAAAAACTGATGTAGAAAAGTTTTCAATCCGTTTCTAATAGAGAATTCATTTTTTATCAAAAGACCACCTCAGATTTTTCCTTTCGTAACAATTCCAAAACTTCCCAAAACAAAAGTATGTTCACCTTAAGCATGAATTATTTACATTCTTTTACGTAAAAAACATCAATCCATAATCCATTGAAATAATATTGTGTAATACAACTATTTTACGCCCTAAAAAGATTTACTCCCTTAATACATAAATAGCTATTTTAATTACCTTCATATTAAAGTGTTATTTTATTACTGTAATATGCGGTCTTAAAGTGTCACTTTTTAACCTTATATTTCGTTGTCATGGTTACGTCCAAAAAAGTGAAAAACATTTAAATATGTATAAATTATATAAAACATAAAATTTTTTTAGCAAAGCAACCTTTCAATTCAAAATTTCATAATTCAATCAAGATATTTGTTATTTTTTGTTGTCATAGTGTAATACGATTTGTTGAACAAATATTTTGGTCAAAGGTTACTTTTCACAATTTTCACAAACAATTTTTTAAACATTTTGCTTGCGGAGAATAAAACATAATATTTTGAGTATTTAAACAATTATTAGTCTACCATAAAACTCACCGTGAAAGTGAAAATCGATAAAACTCTACCCTCTTTAACTTGAAGCTGATAAGAGTAGACAAAAAGCTAAAGCTTGGAATTTTTCCACAACACTAACAGTTTTATAACAGAAGACTTCTTTTACAATGGAACGTACAAAAATTCTGCTTTTAATTCGTTGGCAAATAGGCTTTATAAGCTGTAGAATTCAAGGAAGAAGAGAACTACATAAAAGAAGCAGCAAGAATAAATGGATATTCGTCTCTCTTATTTCATAAACAAAACTCTCAAGAAATTTAAAATAAAAAAACCAGAAGTTTAACAACTCTAGTTTCAGAAAAAGCAAGCTTTCATAAGGATATGTTTACCACACGTCCACACTTTCCATCGATCAGAAACTTCAGCAGTAACTATTTAATAGGTCACAATATCCAATCAGTCACAAACAGGACAACGTTAAACAACATTTTAAGTAAATACAAAGCCAGAGAAAATTCAGCCAAAAAATTCAGAATACAAAGCATGCCCGACAAATATATTGTGGAGCATCGAGGGCATTTGTAAGCCAATTTTAGGAACATCGTAGAAAAATTCAAAAAACTTATGAATTAATGAACATGAAAATAAAAGGGTATGAGCTAGAAAGTTGGAATCGCCGGGGTTCGACCCTCATCTAGGTCAAAGTGTTTTTAAGCGGAACATTCTCACCCATCAACACACCGGTTTACCAATTAATCGATAGTCAACCAATATGGTTGTAAATTGAAAAAATACTCGATTAAATTAAGTCTTCAAGTTAAATTCCACCATAAAATTGAGTGAATTTGAAATTAATGAATGTGAGGTACACTTGTTGACAGCTTACGTTTCCAAAAGTAGAGTATGCTTTGAAAAGTAATAATACAGTTTTTAAAAACAAAATGTTTAATTTTCCTTTTCACAAGATTTCGCTATAAATTAATGAGAACTTTTCCGTGTTTTCCTTACTCACTTATTTATTTCCTTCCTTTACTGTGATATAAAACTAAGTTTTTAATAAAATATATAGCGATCTGTAATACCCATAATTAAACTTATTGAGGGTGCTGGGATTACGAACAAATAAACACTATTTTTAATATAGTCGAGTGGGGTGTCATTTAACAGAGCATTCAATTATTGGAGCTAAGAAAATTTATTTTTTATTTAATTTGACATTGCACAGTCTTTGAAATATGGTCAAGAATTAACGTTTTGGCTTTGTCTATCCCTCTGTCAAACTTTAGGAAGCAATTAAGAACATCAATAAGTTTTGAGTTATCATCATTAAGATCTACACCATACACGACTACCTCATCCAAATAGGCGAAACATTTAAATCCCACATCCACAAAATGTTGTTCATAAAACGTTGAGCGTGTTTCTTTTCTACCCGTTTCTACCCGTATATTCTGACAGCAACATTGGCTAAATCCATGGTGCTAAAATAATTGCTTTAACCTAGTCGATCTAGAATTCCTGCGATGTTGGGCAACGAGCACCTATCTTCAATCGTTATATCATTGAAACAACGATGATAAACGACAATGCGCCATTTTTTCTGTTGTTTGTTGATTTTTTTGGTACACATAATAGTGGAAAGTTCAAAGGTGACTCAGAATCTTCAATAATACCATTCATTTTCATCTGATTGACTTGACAATTTATTTCATCTTTGGTGAATTGAGCTTGACGATAATGTTCTGTGTAAATGGAAGTTGCATTTGAAAATGCATTAATTTATGAGGTGTTGTATCTGCGACTGAAAGTTTGTCGCCATCCAGAAAAATACGTCACTGTATTGTAACGACTCTTCGTTAATTCTTTTCGATTATTGAGCAAATACGACAGTAAAAAGACAGATCTTTAGTTAACAAAATCTCAAACTTTATTTATCAACCAGTTACAGCAACTTCCGATTTTAATTACAATAAATTCCAGGGTCTCCAATTTATGTACGATAAACTTCACCGCTTTTCCACAATTTGAATCAATAATATTCGGAATCGTAAAATCTGTATTTACTATTCCACTAAGTTCAAATTCTTTCACTATTAGTACCCAGGCTCAAGTACCACCGATTATTCCTTAAACTTGCGAATATTTATAAACACTTTTAATTGCAAAAGTAAAACTGACCATTTGATATTTGGTTCGCTTATTTATATTCAAAAACAAATAAGCAGAATCTTCTGGTACTCACTGTAGTTGTTTCTAGAAACAATAGGCCACTCCTCCTTTTAATTCATTAATGTAAACATTTGTATAACAAATTTAATTTACATTAATTTAGCAAATTGTATTAGTTAAAAGGAGTTAACTTTTTAATTCATCTTTGCCGAATGTATTGGTTATTTATGAGTAACTTAACCCATTCTGGACGAAGTTTATTACAGTATTTTCGACATGTTTTAATGATTGAATTTTTTTCAAAATCATTAAATGTTCGGTTTTTAGTTTATTTTCCAGGTTTTTTAAACGATCAAAAATATAATCGCTTGAATTTTCAATATAAAAAATATCGTAGTGATTGATGGGTGTTGTTGGTATATTTAAGTTTTTGCTTATTTTCACTCGATACTAATTTTTTTTTGTTTATAAAACTTATTAAGACTGAATTATTTTTTACTTTCAAAATGAAATTTGCTGTATACTAACTAATTGATGTATAGAATATTAAACATACGATTATAGTATATTAAAATCGCCTCCGGGTCTACGTGCTCTTTCCTTGCACGTGTGTTAATGATCCAGGTGTGGAGCGGGTCGCGCTAAATGATCAGCAAAATGGGCTGGATCAAGGTGTAATGCGATTCGTACCGTGCTGATGATCGTCTAGGCTGTGGGCTAATTTAAGTGCTCAGTCATGAACGGAGCCACCTGGATGCCGGCCTCCAGGTGTATTTTACCTTGTCAGGTTAACAGATCTCTGACTTCGTCGGCCTACTTTCTCGGGATTCTCGTGGGAACAAAATGCAATACAATAATAAAAAAAACACAAAGAAACATATAAGGCAGGATGTCACAGCGTTGTCGAGAGGAGAGGGTACAAGGAGCCCTGCTGACGATGGGAGTATCCCAGCAGCAAGTGATACTGTTGTGGCCGGGAGCAGTAGAGCTTCTATGCCAGCAGAATGTGGCACTGTGCCAATTAGAGTTGGTAAGAGCAGCAGGTGATACCTAAGGTTTTTTGCGGAGGAAATCTCTCTGAAGGACTCAAAGAGAAGGGCCCTGGGACGGAAAGGAGACCAGTGAGTCCACGACACCGCAGGACAATGTACCAAAGAAACTCAGGATAGCCACCCGTCAGGACAGAGAGCAACACCACCTCAATCCAAGCACCAGTTTTGCTAGTGTTATTAAGGCATGTAAGGTGGCTATTCTATATGAGAATTATCCTCAGCCGATGCTTACTGCGGAGGAGCTGGGGTTAGGTTAATCGAAGCAGTGCTAATGAACCAACTAGCGGTAGGATGGGCTGATCACAAGATTGAATTTGGGGGTGACCACTTCAAACCTGGTTATGTGGTGGTAGAGTGCGACGGCGAGCAGACCGTAAAATGTCTAGTGTCTGATTTAGCAAAAGTGGAAGTCAGTAAACATATACTTGTGACAAAAAGGGGGGATGACAGTCCGATTCCTCACAAGATTACCGTCTTTCTCCCAAGAAGCGCTGGGCAGACCAGGGAGAAATCTCTCGCTCTGCTAAAGGGGCATAATGCAGGCTTATTTGTTAAGGAGTGGAAGCTTTCAGGAAGTCGGAATAAGGGTACAGGCCAACTCCCGACGGCAATAATTGACGACAGGGCAAAGACAGACTTATCTGAGGTGGGGAATACCCTCAACTACTGGTTTGGCAAAGTTATTGTTCATGGACTTAGAAGGGCAACAGCAGAAGGTACAGGGGAAAAGGGGCTGGTGCATCTCTGGGAAGTACCTCAGATATCACCACAGCCCAGGGAGGTAGCCGCAACCTTAACGACATCGAGTGTGGTGGCAAATATGGTTGTGGAAGAGGAGAAGGATGTTTCTGCAGAAGATTTAAGTAGTATCGAAGATATGGGGACCAAGGAGGAGGAGAATAGGTTGCTGATGGATGAAGGAGCTCCGACAAACCCTAATGGAGGTGGCAGGAAGATTGCGCGTGGCCCAAGTAAATGTCCACCATAGAAGCGTCAGCTGTTGTGGCCAGAACATTCACTAAGCAACAGCTAGGGCTCATGCTAATACAGGAACCCTTGATCCACCAAAACAGGGTGAGGGGCCTTGCAAACAGACATAATGTAAACTCACCTAGAGCGTGCATTATCATTAGGAAAAATATTAATTGTATTTGTCTTTCAGAATTTCTTACCAGAGACTTGGTGGCCATATAAACTACCATCACACTAAGAGGCATACGCCGCCAGTTAGGGGTAGCATCTGCAAACGGCACAGGGTACTGGAGACAGGGTACTTATACTGCCTAGAGAGGTACAGGGGCTGGTGAATGGTGCAGGAAGTGTTAGATTTAACGGTAGGAAGTACCAATGTAGCCTGTAGGACAGTTTATAACGAACTGGAGAGTCTCAAATGAATCCAGCTTGTTGGACCATAGAATGGTTCTGTTTGATCTGGAAAGTACGAAAGAAGAATCACCGCCTGCTCGGAATCCTAGGAACACAAGGTTTGAGAAGAATTGAGGAGAATCTAAAAGAAGCTAGTAACGGTTAGAGGAACAGTAAAACACTATTCCGCGCTGGAACAAGCTGTAGCGGAGGTAAACCTGGCAATCACCAAGGCATTTGAATCCAGCTGCCCAGTTACTAAGGTAAAAGAGCAGAGTGACACGTTTTGGTGGAGCAAGGAGTTATCAAAATTAAGAACAGAAGTATACGGAGGCTCTTTAATAAAGCAAAACAATCCGAAAACTGGGAAGGGTATACCAGGGTGCTTACCACTTATAATAAAGGGGGCAAACAGGAGCAGCTTCAAAACCTTCTGTGATAATGTCTCAGCAACGCCTGTAGCAGAAAAGCTTGGCCAAGGACGGTGTCGAAATTAAAACTTCGTTGAGAAGGCCAGATGGAACGCATACGGAGGATGAGCAACAGAGAGCTGCTCTTCTTCTATAAACACACTTTGCGGGAGATATCCGCATGTGTGCAGAAGGCGCAAGTAAGAAGAAAAGTAGAAGACCAAGGCCAGAGGACTAGGGGGTGGCTGCCTCACTATTTACGGAGGACCGTATCAAGTGGGCCATAGGCACTTTTCAGCCATACAAATCACCAGGATTGGACGGAATAGTTCCAGCTCTTCCGCCGAGGGGGTAGAAGTGGCTATTAGCCCACCTCTTGGGCAGTCTGGCACTTGGGCATATTCCAGAACCATGGAGAACGGCAAAAGTGATATTTATTCCAAAGGTAGGTAAGAAAGATGTCACCCAGCCGAAGTCTCATAGACCCATCAGTTTAACATCTTTCATGTTAAAAACGATGGAAAAAGTGATCGACAACTACATACGGACTAATATCTTGGTGAGATCACCTTTGCAAGTCAACATGCGTACAGAACGGTCAGATAAACGGAAACCGTGCTGTTCAGGTTGACGAAAAAATTAGAGGAGGCAGTGGACAACAAAGAAGTTGCTGTCTGTGCCTTTTTGGAAATTAAAGGAGCTTTTGATAACACCTCCCATGGAGCAGTCAAGAAAGCTCTAAGCGGGAAAAAGGTTGACAGCACCATAACTGACTGGATGTGTGAGATGCTGAGTAGCAGAAACCAAGGCTGGTGATTGTAAAATCAGCCTTGGCACCACTAGGAGCTGTCCGCAAGGTGGAGTATTATCACCCCACATGTTCAGTCTGGTAAAGGATGAAATTCTAGTTGTATTAAGTAACCAGGGAATTAGATGTCTTGAAATGAAATTGTCATTATCGCCAGAGGAAAGTGCGAAGAAACAATCTGTGATATTGTACAGAGTGAAATGAATCTGAAAGACACCTGTCAAACATCTGTGGACTAAAACTTAATCTGAGTAAAACTACGGTAGTCCCATTCACCAAGAAAATAAAACTCAGTATGAAGCCAATCATATTGACGGGCTTTTTAATTGAATCTGCACATGAGATTTAATATCTGGGAGTAATTCTCGACAGTAAACTTCCATGGAGAAACCAGATAGAAACGGTGGTAACCAAAGCCGTAAGAGCTCTGATGGTATGCAAAAATAGTAAAACGTTTGGAGGCAGCCCATTTTTCCTAAGTTGAATGTATACCATGATAGCGAGATCAGCCATAACTTACGAAGCAGTCGCATGGAACAAAAGAGCCCAACTTAACGCTGGAAAGACTAAATTGTTAGAAATGCAGAGGCTCGCTTGTATCTGCATCACGGGAGAAATGAGAACATGTCCTACCGCATCGATGGAGATGCTGTTAGGACTTGTTCCACTCCACTTGCAAGTTGAGAGCGTAACAAGGCAAACCATACTGAGATTTAGCATGGAGAGTATGGGAAAGTGAAAAATCATCGAGTCAAATTATCGAGAAACTCTTTCCATGGAGAACATCTTGCTGGAAACTCAAGCAACGAGTTCTCCATGGAAAGACTTTCTCGATATTTTGACTCGATGATTTTTCAATTTCCCATACCCTGCATGCTGAATTTCAGTATGGTTTCTCTTGCTACGCTCTTAACCTGCCAGTGGAGTGGAACAAGTCCTAACAGCATCTCCATTGATGCGGTAGGACATGTTCTCATTGCTCCCGTGATACAGATACAAGCCAGCCTCTGCACTTTTTCCAACTTAGTTTTCACATCGTAAAGCTGGGTGGAATGATAAAGCAGTTCAACTTCGATAGGAAATATACATCGAAGTTGTGCAAAAAAGCGGAGTGGAGCAATGAATTTACTACGTACCATCTGAGTAATGACGTAATCAAATAGTACGCGGATGGTTCAAAGACCGAGGCAGGGATGGGTGCAGGGGTATATGGACAAAAGACCAAATAATTTGAGCCCATGGGCATCTACCCAAGAATCTTCCAAGCCGAAATAAGTGCGATCGAAGGGTTCAGATTAGATAGAAAATATAAAAACAAGAGAATTGCCATCTTGTCGGACAGCAAAGGAGCAGTTAATGGGTTAAGCTCATACACCATCCCATTCAAAATTGTTGGAAACTGTGTGAGCAAGCTAAACAAGCTTGGGAATAATAACAAAGCTACAGTTAACTGTATACCTGGTCCTGCAGGGATCGCTGGTAATAAAGAAGCCGACGAATTGGCAAGGCGAGGTGCTTTAACATCTTTTGTCGGCGGTCCGGAACCGTTTTGTGAATTGGGGACAAAAGCCATCCACGAAATAATGAGGGAAGTAATTATGATGGAATGGTCCAAAACCTGGAACAACACCGTGGTGTTAAGGCAGTCCAAGGAGTTGATTAGACAGTTTAATCAAACGAGATTAATAATGTACTCTAGGATGAATAAGAACAACTTGAGAATACTGACAAGAGTTTTTACAGGACACTGTAAACTAAAAAAAACACCTTAAGAACATTGGGGTGGAGCCGAGGGATGAATGTAAATTCTGTCTATTGGAAGAAGAGACCCCAACCCATCTTCTCAAAGATTGTGGAGCCTTGATCTACACGAGAAGGTTGCATCTTGGGGAGTATAACATTGAGAGGCATAACCTGCATAAACTAAACTCCTTTACATTTCCTGAATTTCCTAAGGGAGACTGGATTAGAGGAGGTGCTCTAACTTGGTATTCCCCAGGGAGTAGTAGGGTGGGGTAAAGTAGATCAACATATCACCACCAAATTTAATCCTAATCCTAATCCTTACTAATTGATGTGTAGACAATTAGGCGAAATCACTATTAGGCACTCATCCCACAAAGTAAAATTCTCTTTCAATTCCACTACTCTACCGTAACAAGATAGTTCAACTCAACTCAACTGTATTTTTTAAGAATTCATAAAACAAAACAATTGCTATGCTTTATATCAAAGAAATTCTTTCATTCAACTGATTGGTTAAAATTTTGTTTTATATTAAATCCTACTTATCCACAACATACGTGCTTATCTCAAATTTATAAATAAATTAATTTTCTTTTACATAAAAAAAACCCACAACAAAAGACACATAAAAACAAAACGACATTAAAACTTCTTTGGTTTCCAAAGAAACCTTTCCGCAATAAAACTTAAGGAATTATTCCTTACTTTAAAATAGCTTAAGATAACTAAAACTCAAAACTTAAAAGAAAAACAAAAACTCTGTTGGTATTAAGAAAAATTGAGGAATTTGGATTTTAAAAGAAAAGTTTGTGGTCATTTAAACAAAAAAAGGTTTAACGAAGATTTCTTTACATAGAGCAAAAAACATAGATACGGAATAAAGAAGAACTTAAATGAGATTTTAATGAAACAAATTTGTTTTCATTAATGAACAATATTGATTAAAGCTCGTAATTAGATTTTTTAGGGTTGATTTAGTTGATATAAGAAACAAGAGATAAGAAGAAAGTGATTATTTAAACCCCACATCCAAATCTCATACGTAAATGTCAAATAAAAACATTTTCAAATTCAGTTTGTCATTGAAATATGAGTTCTAATTAAAGGAAACACTTGATTTAAGATTATCAAAAAAATCACTATGTCTGTCCGTTACAACAACAAAAACATTCTTTTCTTAACTTATTTGTGTCATTTCCACTAAGGTGCAATTAATAATTATGTTGAAAGTTTTGTTGATTTATTTTAATGAAAACATTTACAAGATAAGATAAAACAAGAACAATAAGCGGAAACAAAATGTTTTCATTTAGCAAAATTAATGATCGGAATTAATTTTCCTGACCATAATAAAATTGTCACAGAGATACAAGGGATTTTCTCTATCTGAGTCTGTGTTGTTTTACGCTGCTAGATTACAATGCATCTAACTGAATGATATATTATTTTCATAACTTTTTTTTCTGTTTCATTTGAATCTCGATGTTGTGCTTTCATGATTTATTTGGGTTTATACGTCGCTTGGTGATGTGAATCAGTAAAGTTGTTGTAAATTTTTTTAACGTAGGAATGTATAACGGGGAACGATTAATTTTATTTTTAACTTGTTTCATGCAAAGCTATCGAAGTAATCAAACAGATTAGCATCAATTTCCATTTCTATCTGATTTGTATGAGCCCATTGAAAATCATATATAAGACTTTTTAAGACATTGATTTACCAAATAAGATTATTTTTCTAAAATTAACTTTTAGTGATAAAAAGATATTTTTACTTCTGGGTTTAGTTGTAGTTTTATAGTGTAAGCAATTTGTGTAATAAAGTCATTAGAAAATGATAGTTGGACAGAAAATATATATATATATCAAAATATAACAATATATAAAATTTAACCTAATTATATCTCAATGAATACAAATCAGGCATAATAATAATATTATGTCAAAGTATATTAAATTCTTTACGAGTTTTGCTTTTTGAGTTCTGACAATATAACAGATGAAAACATTTTTAAGATAATTTGTTTCTTAAAATGTTTTTTTATTTTACTTTAAATTTATCACTTGTTTTCCTTTTCTTTTATATATAAACTTTTTACCTATCAAACTTTTTTATTATATCTGTCAAGTTATAAAATAAAGCCAATAAACAATGGTTTTATGAAAAGCTTTTGTAATGTTTTGACTTTTTATTGTTGGGTATTGTATAATGTGATGTCCTTTTTTTATTTTTTACAAAAGAGAAAATAAAACTAATTTTTTGTTCGACAAGATGTATTTTACATCGATACGTAGAATTGTTGTTAAACTTATGACGGTTGTTCAGATTCTTAAATTCATTCAAAAAAGCTTTATTTCATTTTAAATATAAATATGAAAATCAGTATGTACTTCCTATTAAATATTTGTGTATAATTTAAAAGTAACTTTTTTATTCCATATTGTTAACATAAATATTTGACCAAATAATTTTATTAAAATTTAATTCCATGAAATGGAAATTCACTGTTTGTGTTTTTCAAATAAATTAATACATACATAGAATAATTTTCAAATTTAATTCTGAACATGAAAATTATATAACAGAACAAAAAAAAATTCAATTTAATTGAATTTTTCGATTTCATAAAATTTAATGAATAAATTACATTTTCATACGCATTGATGCTTCCTTGTTTGTATTTTCATTCCACTATTAACGCGTTTACATAATAAATTTGAGCATATATTTTTTTGTTTTCAATTGTAAAATTATGATGCTGAATGCTATTAAATAATTATGTATTTTTTTATATTAAATGTAAAACATAACATGAAACTTTATATTCGTTACATAAATTTTAAATCGAAGTTATTTATTAAAATAATATAACTTTATGTCAAATTTTTAAAACAATTTCCAGTTTAGAAATCTCGTTTAGTTACAGTAATGCATAAATCTAATTGGAAAAAAATTAATCTTATTTTATTTTTTTTTATTCAATGTTAGGCATGTTTAGTGTTAACCAATGTAGATCAACGTTTCTGAATATCTGAAGATACCATGGTAACTAGGGAACTAGGGGCTCGAAAGTATTATTCAAATTTCTTTGAGGAATTTATTAACGTTGATCTTAAAGTTTTGAGGGTTAAAATTATCAAGAAAGACCCACGCCGGTAAGGCATTCCAGAGATGAGAAACTCTGTTAAAAAAATCGCGTTGAAAAGCGACAGTCCTACATCTTATCATTTGAATCCTATAAGGATGGGCTGCTATTGATGCTCTGGTGCAACGTGCGAAGTTTGTTCTCCGCAGACGCCCGTTCGTCCATGCTCCATAATATACTTATAAAAGACCGTCAAATCAGCGACGTCTCTTCTATGTTGCACGGAATCAAGCTCGTTAGTAAGAGTCGAGTTGGTGATCAATTTAACAGCTCTCCGTTGTATAGAATCAAGACATTTCAAGCTACTTATGTAGACTCCACCCCATATGTGAGAGCAATACTCCATGCAGGGACGAATAAATGATTTATATATTAAAAGAAGCTGCTCGCTATTAAAAACCTTACGACAACGATCCAAAAATCCTAATTTTTGAACAGTGTTCCTAGCTAGGTTAAAAATATGAATATTCCATTTCATATTATTTTCAATCTCAACTCCTAGAAGTCTAACAGATTTTTTCTCTTCAAGATCATTTGAATCAAACTTTAATGAAAACGGATTAGGTGTTGATAACCTAGAAAAATGACAAACTTGAGTTTTACTTGTGTTGAATTCAACACTGTTAGCAACTTCCCAATCTAAGATGGTTTTTAAATCAATATTCAATGACTCTATCAAGTTTGATCTAGCAACATTAAGATTTGATGGTGCATACAAATTTGGCATTTCATTTGACGCATGAAGCGTGCTATCATCAGCAAAACTGTGGATGGGATTAATTGTTTAATCTGGCAAGTCATTAATATAGAGAAAAAAAGAGTAGGTGATAAAGCGGAACCTTGAGGAACAACAGCATTAGTTGAAAAGATATTCGATGAAACACCATCAACATTGCCCCGAAATTTGCACTCGGAAATAAAGTTTTGTAGCCAAGAAATAAGTTGCTCGTCTAAGCCGTAGCATCTCAATTTGCAAATAAGATTGTTGTGCCATACTTTATCAAGTGCTTTGGATATATCAAGCGCTACGCCAAAAGTCTCACCATGGTTTTCAAGCAATTTGTTCCAGATATGCGTGACAAAAGAAAGTAAATCTCTCGTCGCTCTTCCTTTACGGAATCCGTATTGTCTTTCATTCAGTAGTTTTGACGACTCTAAGAAGCCCATAATATTAAAATTAACATATTTCTCAAATACTTTAGAAACAACCGACAAAATTGATATAGGTCTGTAGTTTCTTGGATCCGTTTTAGTACCTTTCTTTGGAACTGGTTGTACACTAGCCATTTTCCATATATGAGGAAATATCCCTTTCTTATATAACAAATAGAAAATTTTAGTTTGGATTGCTGCTAAATCCTTAGCAAAAGTTTTAAGGGGAATTGGGGGAATACTATCAGGTCCAGATGCCTTATTAGTATTGATTTGTAAGAACATTTTCCGAATGACATTTTTACGAAAAATTGTCCGCCCCATTTGGTTAGAAACTCTAGGAATTGGTATAGGCAGGAAATTGGGTTCTACTACTGTAGAATTTAACGAGAAACAGTTACCCAATAAATTAACTTTTTCCTTAGGGTCAATAACAGGTATATCTCTATCAATAAGAGGAGGTATAAAAATTTGCCTTATAAAAATTTCGTGAACCAGTAGGGTGCTCAGCAAATGTATTAGCTTTTTTCCTAATAAATAGATGTTTCTCTGTATCTTTTAATTTTCTACATAAATTTCTTTCTATTCGGTATAATCTAAGGTTTTCATCCGATTTGTTTTGAATGAACATTTGAAAAGCCTTTTTTTTAAATTTTTATTTGTTTTTTACATTTATTTGAAAACCATCGATCAACCTTTGGAACAATCAAACCATTTGGAACAAACATACGCATACAAAATTAATGGAAAATTAGAAGCAACAATGTTTGGATCTTGGCTGGAAAGACAGATCCGTTTCCAGGGAAACCAATTAAAAAAATCTCTAAGTTCCTGCCAATTTGCAGCTTTATAATCCCACCCAAACAAGACGAGGAGTAGTTTTAAACTGTTTAGGTACTTATATATTTAAATGTGTGGAGATCAAATTACGATCTGATCCACCCAAAGGCTCTGATACTTTAAATTGAACCAACGAAGGATCATTTATCAAAACAAATCGAGCAAGTTGCTACTTTGGCCAAGAATGTCAGGAACTCTGGTAGGCTGATCTATTATCTGAGTGAAATTATGGTAAAGAGCAAAAAGTTCAGCATCTTTACCTAATTCATCAGTTTTAGAGCAATGTGTAAGCCATCCTCTATTATGAACATTGAAATCACCAAGAACTATAATTATAGCGTTAAGATAAAAAGTCAACCTATCTATTTTTTCAGATAAGTCATGAAATAAATTTATGTTCTCCGGTGAGTTGGGCGATCGATATAATCCAAAGACAAACAGAGTTTGATTAGAGCAGGCAATCTTAAGGGTAACCATATTATGAAATTTTGAATTCAATTCAAAATTATTTATTCTCACATATGGTACAGAATTTCTAATAAACGCACAACCACCATGCTTCAAGTAGAATGAAGATTCAAGCTCATAGTTAGGACAAACATATTTAGTTTTATCTAACGATACAGCTCTCGCGCTGATAGTCGTTTCCGTCTTATCTTAATAATTTCCTTTAATTCCAAAAACGTAAATCTTCCGTTTAATTTTCTGTTTTAAATAATATTATATTCCGTGTTTTAATAATATCATTCAAATAATTTTTCTTTTATCCTTTTTTCTTACCTAAAACCATAAAACAGAAAATAATAATATTAATTAATTATTAAAAATAAAATTAAAATTAGTTTTTTCTATATTAAAATTTTAATAAAATTATATAAATAGAAAATATTTGTTTTTTTTTTTTAAATATGTTAAAGAATTTTTTTGCGAAAAAATAAACATCAGCCGTTCAGTTTGACATCTCGCCTGCTATGTTGTCTGTTAATAATAAATGTCGGAAAAATAGAAAGATTTTGGCGAGATAGAGTTGCTGAGTTTTGTTGCTTGTACAGGGAGCAAATCTCAGAAGCATAAATTCATAATATTTTCATCTTGTGATGTGTTAATGGATTTGTATATGTTCTCAGAAAATAATTATTGCACCATTTCGGTTAATGTTTTTTCAGAGCCGATTTTTTGCGAACTGCTGATGCTATGCAAAAGCTATCAGTTGCAGTTTTGGTAGTCCGTATCAAGTTTGTGAAAATAATTTCATGATTTGAAATTTGATTACAAGAGAGACTGGCAATATATTTGCCTGTTTGATTCTTTTTGATTGCTTTTGAAAAATTCCGTTTCCTGTGATTTTGTTTACGGTAGTTAAAATATTTGGAGCTTGTTTTATAAATTCTTTTTAAGCTTTAGAAGATCATTTTCTGTTTATTAAGAATAATAACCGTGCATGATCGATACCCTCACCTTGATTAATTCTTTATCCAGTATTCAATAACTCGCATGCTCCTTCATGCTGTTAGTCCTTATATTCGCCTGAAATTCGCCTGAAAGGCCATCACCATCCCTACATCAACTATGACTATCAAATGTTCATAAGAGAAAATTAACTCACCCATGATTTCTTCCGGGTCCAATCAGGCATACTAAATAATTTTAACTGCTCATTTTAATAACTAAAATATGGAGGGGCTGAAATCTCACAGCTCTGAGATATCAAGACTTCGGTCTGGGTTAAGGTTTTTGATATAGTTTTCGGCAAAAAACTTTTATGAGGACATGGTTTTTAGTTTTGGGCAGCGATGTATATCAAACATAACTCTTTGTTAAAGTACAAGTATTTTTCTATCTCTGTTTAGAAATTTATTACAAAACTAACACGAAACATCAATACGATGCCGGAAAATTATAAAAGATCATAAATTAACATAATTTAGTGAAAAGATGATACAATCAGCAAACTACTCAAAAACCTCTCCATTTAGCGTTTCGAGAAAATATTACAAAATCACAAATTCATATTTCTTTCAAAATTCCAAAAATATTGTAAAAATTAAATAAAATCAAACTTTTTTCAAAATTCTAAAAATATTCCAAAAATTATTACCAAAGATTAAACTTTTTTCAAAAATTCTGAAAATATTGCAAAAATTATACAAAATCAAAAATTGAAACTTTTTTCAAAATTCCAAAAATATTCCAAAAATTAGAATAAAATCAAATATTTAAACTTTTTCTAAATTCTAATAATATTCCAAAAATTCTGAAAAATTCAAAAATTCAAACTTTTTCCAAAACTCTAAAAATATTACAAAAATTATCAAAATATACAAAATCAAAAATTGAAACTTTTTCAAAATTCCAAAAATATTCAAAAACTATAACAAATTCAAAATGTCCATGTCCAATTTCATTTTTAATTATATTTTCAGCAAACTATTCAAAAACCTTCAATTTAGCGATTCGAGAAAATATTACAAAATCACAAATTCATATTTCTTTCAAAATTCCAAAAATATTGTAAAAATTATAATAAAATCAAACTTTTTTCAACATTCTAAAAATATTCCAAAAATTATTACAAAATCAAAAATTGAAACTTTTTTCAAAATTCCAAAAATATTCCAAAAATTCTTACAAAATCAAAAATTAAAACTTTTTCCAAAATTCTAAAAATATTGCAAAAATTATTACAAAATCAAAAATACAACCTTTTTTCAAAATTCCAAAAAAAATTTAAAAACTATAACATATTAAAAAATTTCCATGTCCAAATTCATTTTTAACTACATTTACGTCATAAAAACAGCTACATTTTTTTCCCCAAAAAATTGGCTAAAAAATCAATGAAATCATGACACGCTTGACATTATTTTTTTGACAAACTTATAATGCCATAATTCTCTATAATAATAATATATTTTCATGTTATACAAATTATTAAATTAATTTTTTTCCAAAAACTTGGGTAAAAAAATAAATAAAAATCTTTCTTTTGACACACTTGACAACATTTTTTTGACAAACTTATAATACCATTGTTCTCAATAATAATAATAAAATTTCATTTCAAACAAAATTTTAATTTAATTTTTTCCAAAAAGTTGGGTAAAAAAATAAATAAAAATCTTTTTTTGACACACTTGACAACATTTTTTTGACAAACTTATAATGCCATAGTTCGCAATAATAAAATAAGATTTCATTTCGAACAAAATTTTAATTTATTTTTTTTCCAAAAAATTGGGTAAAAAAATAAATAAAAATCTTTCTTTTGACACACTTGACAACATTTTTTTGACAAACTTATAATGCCATAATCTAGATTTTGGTCTCACATACCAATCCCTACCATCAAGATTTCTCCAAATTTAATGTTTCTACTCGTAATCACTGAAATGATCGATTTTTAAGCAAAAAATATGCAAATTTCCTTGTTTTGACACACTTGACGATTTTTTTGACACACTTCCGGTACAGTTATCGAACACATCGTCCTTTCGGTTCTTCCCATTGAGTAAACCTATTTTTAGAAAAAAAAAATTTTGAAATCCGTCCAGCGGTTTTCTAGATTTCGTCGGTTGTGACGGCCGGACGGACTGCCGGACGGCCGGACGGACGGACGGCCGACAGACAGACACACATTTTTTTTTTTTTTTGCTTTTTTAGAATCAGTATGTCCCAAAACGTCGAGAAATGCCAAAAAAAGTGAGGGTAAGAATTTCACTTTGAGCTCATGAATGTAATACTTAAGGTCTTTCAGACCGAAGTAATTATTAATACTCAGTGCTGCGTCGAATGTTGCACCAGTTGTGGATAATATTGCATATGCTTCCCATCAAATCTTATTAGCGTCTGCAGTAGATTTACCTCTTTTGCTATGAAAGCCACACAATTGATGAAAAGCATAAAAAAAAATTACCGTTGCGCAAAACAAATAGGCGATTGTTGAAAATTTAATAAAAAAAAATTATCGTTGCACCAAAACAAATAGGCGGTTATTAACATATATCATAAAAGTTATCGTTGCTCAAAAATCGATAAGCGATTCTTGAATAATATCATAAAAAATTATGTTGCGCCAAAACAAATAGGCGATTGTTGAATAATATCATACAAATTATCGTTGCCCAAAATAATTGGCGATTGCTGAACAATATCATAAATACAGCCTTGCCCTAAAATAATAAATGAGATGATGTCATAACTGCTTTCAATTAAAAATTACTATTGTTTGTGACAGAATAACCACAACTGCTATGAGTTTCACAATTGCTTTGCGTTACACTAGTTGATGAGATATTTGTTGAAATCGATGTTTATCCATTATTTTGATTACAAAGATTAGCAATATTATAACCCTTAGAACACAATGGATTACTATTAAAATGTGGTCGACTCTCGAAATTGCTATATACAAAATTGTCACAAACACTGTTATTATTTAAGTTATGTTCGGCGTTGGTTAAAAACATCTGTTTTTAAAAAACAAAACAAAAAATGGTTTCCTGTTTTAAACCCGTTTTTAGACTTTCGTTTTTTATACGGAACACTATTGGTGAGAGTTTGGTTGATACTGCGTTGATGGAGGTAGATTTTAATATAGAGATTGGCTGCTAGTGGCGTTGAATTCTCCAGGAGATGAATAAGATGATACAAGATGTTGGAGATGTTGTATCCAATATAATGAGTTACCTTGAATGTGTTGATTAAGCTGAATCTTCATTATGATTTAACAATTATAATGTTCACGTAAAGTGAACACAAAAAACAGCAGATAAAATGTTGTTGTAACAACCATATGAATTAAATTTATTTCCAAACTTCTTCAGGTACACTAGCTTCCACATTCACAAATGGTCTTGATCCATTATTAAGTAGCACAAATATAAATTAAATTCTCTCAAAACACAATAACATTTTAGAGTTTAATTGTATTACTTCGGTCTGAAAGACCTAAGTATTACATTCATGAGCTCAAAGTGAAATTCTTACCCCCACTTTTTTTGGCATTTCTCGACGTTTTAGGACCTACTGATTCTAAAAAAGCAAAAAAAAAATGTGTGTCTGTCTGCCGGCCGTCCGGCCGTCCGTCACAACCGACGAAATCTAGAAAACCGCTGGACGGATTTCAAAATTTTTTTTTTCTAAAAATAGTTTACTCAATGGGAAGAGCCGAAAGGACGATGTGTTCGATGACTGTACCGGAAGTGTGTCAAAAAAATCGTCAAGTGTGTCAAAACAAGGAAATTTGCATATTTTTTGCTTAAAAAACGTTCATTTTAAGTGATTACGAGTAGGAACATTGAATTTGGAGAAATTTTGATGGTCGGGATTGGTATGTGAGACCAAAATCTAGATTATGGCATTATAAGTTTGTCAAAAAAATGTTGTCAAGTGTGTCAAAAGAAAGATTTTTATTTATATTTTTACACAATTTTTTGGAAAAAAAATAAAATCAATTGTTTGTTTGAAATGAAGTTTTATTATTATTATTGAGAATTATGGCATTATAAGCTTGTCAAAAAAATGTTGTCAAGTGTGTCAAAAGAAAGATTTTTATTTATTTTTTTACCTAATTTTTTGAAAAAAAAAATATAATTTATTGTTTGTTTGAAATGAAGTTTTATTATTATTATAGAGAATTATGGCATTATAAGTTTGTCAAAAAATAATGTCAAGTGTGTCAAAAAATGATTTCATTTATTTTCAGCCAATTTTTTTGAAAAAAAAATGTAGCTGTTTTTATGACGTAAATGTAGTTAAAAATGAAATTGGACATGGAAATTTTTGAATTTGTTATAGTTTTTGAAATATTTTTGGAATTTTGAAAAAGTTTGTATTTTTGATTTTGTAACAATTTTTGCAATATTTTTAGAATTGTGGAAAAGTTTGAATTTTTAAGAATTTTTGAAATATTATTGGAATTTAGAAAAAATTTAAATATTTGATTTTATTCTAATTTTTGGAATATTTTTGGAATTTTGAAAAAGTTTGATTTTACTTAATTTTTACAATATTTTTGGAATTTTGATTATAATTTGCCGGCAACGTATTGATGTTTCGTGTTAGTTTTGTAATAAATTTTTAAACAGAGATAAAAAATACTTGTACTTTAACAAAGAGTTATGTTTGATATACATCGTTGCCCAAAACTAAAAACCATGTCCTCATAAAAGTTTTTTGCCGAAAACTATATCAAAAACCTTAACCCAGACCGAAGTCTTGATATCTCAGAGCTGTAAGATTTCAGCCCCTCCATATTTTATAAATAGATTATACAAGTTACATGAAATTTGTCTTATTGTATTAATCAAATTGATGGCGAGGCGATGAAATATAATTTACATAGAGAATTACATTTTTAATTTAACACGAAAATTAAGAACTTAAACAATTTTGAAAAAACAAAATCTGAATAATAAAAAAATATTTTTTGTTTTTTTAATAAATGTTAACGAAATCATCGCCTGCTAAATTTTAAATTTTTTTGAGAAATGATTTTAGTTTTGATGTTCGCCACAAGAGTACAACGTGTTTTTCATATTATTTCGATTATCTCGTGAACCATTAATCCGATGAACTTAAAATTTGAGGTGCTTATAAAACAAGATGAAGGGTTAAAAAATAAATAAAGTTGTATTCGTTTGTTTTAAAGAGGTTAAAGCCTTTGAAAACATACAATTTTTTATCGAAACGAGTAGGGTATCATATGAAAGGGCTTCATTTCAGCATTATTTAAAAATATATTTTGGAATTTTACACCTCACCATTTTTTGAATAATTTTGAAAAATGACGTTTTCTCGATGTTTTATTGCCCCGATTAATTCCGACCCTACTTCATCGAAAATCTTGAAATATATTTGGAATGATAGAAAAATGAGTAGGTTTTTAATGAAAAATACAGAAAAGTGGCAGAGTTATGAGTAACTATATTTATTAAAGGGGTGGGAATGAGAAGAGGTAAAAACATCATTTAAAACCAGGTCATGTGGGGTGTCATTTGAAAGAGCACTTGATTTTAGAAATATTGCCATTTTTTTAGAATTTTGCAAAGCATAGTTTTTGAATTATTATCAATAAAGTGACACAAAAAGTTGGTCTCCCCCTTGCATTTCGAGCCTAATTAACAGAAAATTTTGAAAAAATTCACAGAGACAAGAAGTTTGATAACGGAACGAAAATTATAGCAACTGTCAAATAATTATATTTTTGTGCTTTTAAGGGATTGGGGTGAGGATGGGTGAAAAAAAACTTTTATAACCCAAGCGAGTGGGGTGTCATTTAAAAGAGCATCCAATTTCAAAAACTTTGCAATCTTTTTTAGAATTTTCCGTTGCACAGTTTTTGAGTTATTCTAAAAAATGTGCAAATTCCAGACCGCCCCCACCCCCTACGTTTCGACACTGATAGAGAGAAAAAATTGAAAAAAATCATAGAGACAGGAAGTTTGCTATATTTTTAACGAAAATTATAGCGAAATTTTAAATAATTATATTTCTGTGTGTTTAGGGGATGGGTGTCAGGCGGGTAAAAAAAACTGTTTTTGACCCAAGCGAGTGGGGTATTATTTGAAAGAACACAAAATTTCCAAAACATTGCAATTCTTTTTAGAATTTTCCGGTACACAGTTTTTGATTTATTCTAAAAAAATTGCAAATTCCAGACCGTTCCTCCCCCTACGTTCCGACGGTGATTGACAGAAAAGTTTGGAAAACTGCATATGGACAGGAAGTTTGGTAATCTTTAAATGACAATTATAGCGAGGTCTCAAATAATTATATTTCTGTGTGTTTAGGGGATGGGTGTGGGGAGGGTCAAAAAACTTTTTTGGAACCAAACGAGTGGAGTGTCATTTGAAAGAGCACTTAATTTAAGAAACATTGCAATATTTTTTAGAATTTTGCGATGACAGTTTTTTAGTTATGGATAAAAAAGTACTATTTTAAGTGTATGTATACCACCCTATATTACGACGCTGATTTATAGAACAAATATTGCCAATTTAGACCATTCAAATATTGGTTAAATCTTTCTTTAGTTAACATAAACAGCTATGGATAAGATTTAACCTCAAGTAACATTTTTGATCAATGTACAGATGTGATTGACATTTACTATTGACGTCTACGATTAAACATTTATTCTGTAATGCGTCTATAGTCTGGCGATATAAAGACTTTACAACATAACTTTATGTCGTTTATTTTTGATATTGTGTTCTCTTATATTCACAAAACCCTTAGCGAACGAATTTTATTCGCACTTGTCCGACTTTGTTTTATTTAATTTAAAACAACAAAATTTTTTATTTACTAAAAAAAATTTAATTCACACAAATATTTTTGTTTAAAAAAATTAATTGTATCAAAACAATCCTACACAAACGAATTCTCCAAGTAATGCATTTACGCATGCTTATATTCATAAATTACAATCAAGGCGAAAAGAAATAAAATGCCATAAAAAAGTCATTGAATTACTTCGGTTTGAAATAAATAAGTATTACATTCTCGATCCAAAAGTGAAACTCTTACCCCCACTTTTTGTGGCATTTCTCGAAGTTTTAGGATCTACTGATTCTAAAAAATCAAAAAAAAAAATGTTCGTCTGTTTGCCGATCGGCCGTCACAACCGTCGTCAAACAGAGAAAACCGTTGAAGCGATTTGAAAAATTTTCGTTTCTAAAAAAAGGTTAACTTAATGGTACGAGCTGAAAGAGCAATGTGTTCGATAACTGTACCGGCAGTGTGTCAAGAAATCGTTAAGTGTGTCAAAACAAGAAAAGTGGCTTAGTTTTTGCTTAAAAAACGTTCACTTTAAGTGATAACGAGTAGTAACATTGAATGTGGAGAAATTTTGATGGTTGGTATTGGTATGTGGGACCAGGAGCTTGATTATTCTGTTGTAAGTGTGTCAAAAAAACCTTTAAGTATGTCAAAAGAATGAGAAACATAAAATGAGAAACATTTTCGATTTGAAACATTTGTCAAATAAAATTAATTATTTGTATGACATGAAATGTAATTGAACCTGAAATTCGACGTGATATATGGTTCTATATAGTTTGAACTCCTCCCAACATATAGGAACAGTTGAAAAATACCAAGTTGTTACAGATTAAATGTCCTTTTTAACAAAAAAAATAATTTTTGGAACAGTTGGAAAATAAGTTTGAATTTTTGATTTTGTTATAACTTTTACTATATCTTAAGAATTTTGAAAAAGTTTATATATTTGATTTTTTTACAATTTTTGCAATATATTTAAAATTTTGGAAAAAGTTTGAACTTTTGATTTTGTTTTATTTTTTGCAATATTTTTAGAATTCTGAAAAAAGTTTCAAATTTTTAATTTGGCAATGGAATGTTTTTAGAATTTGATGTTTCGTTAGTTTTGTAATAAACTTCTAAAAGCAGAGAGAAAATACTTACATTTACAAAGAATTTTTTGTAATATATACATTGCTGCCAAAAACTAAAAACAATGTACTTATAAAAGCCTTTCGCCAAAAACTTTATAAAAATCTTTAGCCCAAACCTAAGTTTTGATATCTCAGAGCCGGAACAGTTTGAAATAGTTTCATTCTATCGTTCGTACAGCCGTTTGCTTCGACAGTAAAACAATTTCAACGAGTTTAAGGTGAACTCAACGCATTTTATGATAATTGTTTTCGATTCAACCGCTTCGTAACACAATAGTTATAATATCAAATCATAAAGAAATTTTGGTATTCAAATGGATTGAAATTTTTACTAGCAGTTTATATCCAAAGAAATTCCATTTATCTAATACATAGAGACATAATAGACATGACGTTTAATTTTAACAAAAAACAAAAGCAATTTCAAATCCTTTATTGTAATTTCATTTCAAATTCTAAAACAACACAAAACCAAAATCAAAATTCTTATAAATAATGCATGACTTGAACTTTATCTGCTATCAAAATCAGCTTTTATTCATTATATTGTAGTTTGGTTTGCTACAATAATAATACCAATGACAACCAAAAACTTCGAACTAAATGATTTTATATAATTTATTAATTCTGGGATACAAGAGCATGTAATTTGACATGGATAGCTTTATTGCATAAACATTTTTAAAAATTATTTGGCCTTAAGTGTTTTCGTTTTTTTTTTTGCTAAGATAATTTGATTTTCTGTAACAGAAACCAAAAATTAGCTTTTGTTTTGTTACAATCGATTTTGGATGATTTTATAAATGTTTTTATGAGGGTGAGATAACAAAAAACGAAAGATTTATGCTTTCACAATTTCTTAAGGAATCAGAACTTTTGTTTATCTATTCTGTTCATAATATTTTCAAGATAGATATTATACAGTGGTAATAAAAACATTTTTGTATTCACAGTATTGGCAAGATTTACCCAAATCCTTTTTCTTAAATAAAACAGATATAATCTTTATTAAAACCACTCACTTCCATTTTTCATTAATCACAATAAAGCTTAATTTATCTAAACCGAAACATAAAATCTTCTAAATTGCAATGCATAAAGTCTGAAAATCAATTTTCATAACAAAAGAAAACCAAAATAAACTTTAAACCCATTTAAAACCGAAAAAAAAAGAAAATTCCGACAAAAGTGGAAAAAACTGAAATGAAAATAAATGTTTAAATAATTATGCAGAGTCACGCATTGCAGAATGGTAAAAAAAATCGAAACGATTATAATTTATGAAAAAATAAAAGAACAAAAAACTTTTCTACCATTTCATAATAATTATTCTGTTTATTTTAATAGCTACAGTCCTCGTCAACTAAAGAATGGTAAGTCAGCATATGCATGGCTTAGATAACAAAATGAAACAAGTGAAATGAACAAAACATATTTTAATTTGTTTTTCTTGTTATAAAATTAATTAAAATATTTTCAAATGTTCAAATTGTGTAGACAAAAATTTTTATAATTAGAAATTTATAGCTATAAACACATTTTGATGTTTTACATTGAAATTAAATATTTGTCATTTTCTATTCATTACAAGCATTGCGGTTGTCTGTGAATTTTATTAGATTTTATAGTAAAACAACACAAAATGTGTGAGCGGTTAAAGTTAAATGTAAAACATTGTGCGCTAAACTTCTTTACTCCAGTACAGTTTTCGTATATATTTAACAGTCTCATTAAGTAGATTTAGAGTTAATGAAGTGAAGACATACAATAACAAGTTCATTAGAACAATTTCACGACATGTTTGGTTAGCTAATTCAGATCACATAAACACATACGGTTGTTAGGAGAAATCAACTATAATCGATGGACATTTAATTTTATTACACAAAATCGTATTCGATTTCAGCAAATCCTTTTTTACCATTTAAATTATTTCAATCAATTTGTTTTATTTTTAGTTTATATATTTTCTCCGTTTATGGACCTCATTCGATTTTTTTTTTCAAATCCACTTTTGAGCACTTATTCCAACAACAGCAAACAAAATCTCATTAAAATTCTAGATTCAATTGATTTACACCCTATTTCATTCAAACAAAATTCTGTATCGTACTTGAACACCAAATTCAGTTTAATTTTTTTTTTCGCAGAAGTTTTTCATACGATGAATTTCCGTTATTGTTCTGAATCACATTAATTACCAATTTACTATAAAAGCATTTGCTATGGAGCTTCCATTGTATTCATAGCAAATGTCAGTTTTTATACAAATTAAATGCATTTGAATATTTATTCTATTATGGGACAGGCATTATAGCCTATGGAAAAGCAAGAACTCGCGACTTTTATTGTTTGGAATAATAATGCATGTATATCTTTCACACTTTTTGTGAATATCTTTTTGAAATGAGAAATATCTATGCTATACCTGCGGCAAACAATCAAAATCATTATGCAAATAAAATATTGAATTAGAGTGAGTTTAATTTTGAAAGTTGTTCAATGAACAGAGCGACAGTCACCGCACTCGCGGTTTAACTGAAAGTGACATTATTCGAAAGTGATAAAAAACTTTCTGTTCGAGTAAAAAAATAAAATAAAGATAATTCAATAAACAGGAAAGCAATACAATACTTTATCCCTTTGACAGAGCTTGTTGCTTGTTATACTTCGCATTTATAAATAGAAATGTCGGGTTTAATTTTTGAGGAACCAGAAAACTTAAGAAAATTGATTCTCACATAAGCTTTTCTGTATAAAAAAATAGAAAACTTACGATGAAAACATGAGTGGTATTTGAATTTAATATAAATACTGATTTCAAGGTTAGGCTATAATCTTAAAGGGCGGCATGGACACAAACAGTCTATAGCCATTTCATGAAAAGAGTTTTTGCTTTTCAAAACAATACCTTTTTGGCAACCAACCACAGCTTCTCAAGAAGCGACGAATGTCCCTGATGTTCAACTAATGCTCATGGGAGAAAACGCCAGTCTGTTTGCACGTTGGTCGATAACACAGTGTCCCATAATGACAGCTACAATCATGTTGATATATATCTGCAATTTATTGAAATCAGTTGTTCAGACATAGAGCGGTTCAGTGCACACCATATATGCCCAGTAGTCATAAAAGTGATGCCTTCTGATCATTTTATGTTTGTACGCGTATCCGCCTCCTTTTGAAGTAGAAGTTTGCACGAAATTGTATTCCCACCTCAGCCATACTTGGTAATACAAGGCAGGAAAAACCTTTCCAAGCGAGTTTGTTTGAAATTAAAATGCAATATTTAAAAATATACTTTTTACTGTTTGATTTCCGATTTTTATTTTATTAATAATAATATAATCTTCCTTATAGTAAAAATTTGAATTGAATTTTTTCTTTATTTTTTTTTTTTTATTTTATAGAATATCGATTTCGACTTACGTCATCCTCAGTTCTTAAATTATTATTACAATTTTTGCTTAAACTATTACTTATATATTATTTCAACTGCAATTTTTTATTATTATGTCATATATTTTGTTAGTTTTATTGTTGATTTTATCATTTAAAATGTTGTTATTGTTTTTATGTTTATATATTTCTATTTCTTCCAATCTATCTAGAAGTTGTTCTTTTCTTTTTTTATGCAATATGGTTAAATTTGTGTTTATATTGGTGTATTTGTATTTTTAGAATATAAAATTACACTAAAATACAATTTAACAATCAAGAAACTCAACTATTGGAAAAAGAATTGAAATACGATATACAACCAAAAAACACAAGAAAAGAATTAAATAAAAATCTGTTAGAAATAGAAGATTCAATATCGAAATCTAACATTCAACACCAAAATGAAATCAGATCAATAATAAATAATGAAATATCAGTAAAAAATAACAACTTAAACAATTCAAAAATCAACAATAAAAAAGAAATAAAAACAATACACAGTATACAAAACAAAATCAAACAAAACAATGCCACAATAACCAAAGCAGATAAAGGAAATACATTAGTCATCTTAAAAACTACAGACTACAACAATAAGATAGATGAATACATCACTAATAACAACATCGAAAAATTAAGTAAAGATCCAACGAATGAATTCAATGCACAAATAAAAACTATCATCAACAAATCTATCAACATATTAGGTGATAAGAACATAAGGTATAACAAAATCATAAAACCAACAGCAGCAAGGCAATAGGATTACCAAAAATACACAAACCAGATACACCGATAAGACCATTAATTAATTTCACCACAGCACCAACATACAGAATAGCGAAGTACATAAACAAACTATTGAAATATCACATAAAATTTGATAACAGTTATTTAGTAAAAAATAACACAGAATTAATCAATAGAATAGAACCAATAATAATACCTCACAACACAAAATTAGCATCGTTTGATATAACCAACATGTATTCTAACATACCAATAAAAGATACAATAAATATAACAAAAAATATGTTAATAAAAAATTGTTTAAACCCAACAGATACACAAGAAATAATAAATATAATAACCGAAATAACAAAACAAAACTATTTCACACATAACAATGAGTATTATCAACAAACAGAAGGATTACCTATGTGAAGCCCACTATCTGGAACTTTAGCCGAAATATATCTCAACGATTTTGAAACAAAATATATACATAATAACTTAAATCCACACAAAGAAAAAATCATTTATTGGTATCGCTACGTTGATGATATAATTTTATTATTCAAAGGAACGAATAGACAGCTTAATCTATTACACCAATACATAAACAGCATAGAACCTTCCATTAAATTCACGTAAGAAAATGAAGAAAATAACACAATTAATTTTGTGGATTTATCAATCAAAAATGTAGATTCAAAACACACATTTAAAATATTCCGAAAACCAAACCAAACGGATCGAACAATAAATATTAAATCACATCATCCATACCAACATAAACTAGCTGCCTACAACCACATGATCAATAGATTAAACAATATATCTATGAATGCAGAAAATTATCAAGACGAATTAAACAACATAAAATACATAGCCAGTAAAAACGGATATAAAAACGAAATGATTGACACATTAAATAGAAAATAGAAAAACAAGAAAAATTTGCAAACCCTAACAACATTGAAGAATGAAGAAAAATTAGCAGGCAAAAAATACGGAGGCGTAACATACAATAAAACAATATTCAAAATAATGCAAAAAACTTTAAAAAAATACGGATATATTGCAGCTTACAAAAACAAAAATAAAATAGAAAATTACCTAAAAACCAAAAAAACCCAAACGTAAGACACAGGTGTTTATAAACTTACCTGTGACGACTGCAGTAAATTTTATACAGGCCAGACAAAAGGCCAGACAGTCCTTCACAAAAAGATTTAATGAGCACACCAATGAAATTAACAGAAGCGATCCAAAATCCAGATATGCCCAACATTTAAAAATAAAAAACACAAATACACCAACATCAACACAAATTTAACCATATTGCATAAAAAAAGAAAAGGACAACTTCTAGATAGATTGGAAGAAATAGAAATATATAAACATAAAAACAATAACAACATTTTAAATGATAAAATCCACACTAAAACTAACAAAATATATGACATAATAATAAAAAATAGCAGTTGAAATAGTACATAAGTTATAGTTTAAGCAAAAATTGTAATAATAATTTAAGAACTGAGGATGACGTAAGTCGAAATCGATATTCTATAAAACAAAAATAAAATTCAAATTGTTACTATAAGGAAGATTATATTATTATTAATAAAATAAAAAATTAAAAATAAACAGTAAAAAGTATATTTTTCAATATTGCATTTTAATTCACAAGTGACAAAAGCACACAAACAGTGAATAATATGGAAAACCATAATAACACATATAGAGTTTGTTTGCCTTCAATTTTTCTGTTATATCGAAATGCCCTGGCCCAGACAAGTTGGATGACAGACATTTTTGGGCTACGTTAGACGGTGAGGTTCAGCTCTAAAAACTTTAAAATTCCAATATACCTTGCAAATATATTCATATACTACATTATACTTCAATCAGTCAATGGCCTTTTTCACTGCTTCAAATTCAGCCTGTAAGTCACTACAGTGAACAGGTAAGCAAAACGAGAGGTTTAGATATAGTTCTTTATAGAATGCTCCACAACCAATCCATTCATCCCATTCATTTTTTAACCATCTGTGCAGAAGTTGACAACAACGTATGATTGTCATATTCACTTGCCTACTCCTTTCTGGAAGGAATATCAGTTGTGCTACCAACTTCAGAGGATGGTTTTGGAATGCAATAGTCTGCGGTCAAAGAAATATTCCTAGTTACCAGAATTTATGAGTGTCCTTTATTGTTGCAGCTCCATATTCCGGTTTCTAGGAGTTAGATGAAAAAGAATTTCCAGTGCTGCAGTGGGTTACTTCGGTCTAAAAGACCTAAGTATTACTAAGTCTAAAAGACCTAAGTATTACATTTATGAGCTAAAAGTGAATTTCTTACCCCCCACTTTTTTTGCCATTTCTCGACGTTTTAGGACATACTGATTTTAAAAAAGCAAAAAAAAATTCATGTTTGTCTGCCGGCCGTCACAACCGACGAATAATAGAAAACGGCTGAAGGGATTTGAGAAATTTGGAATTCTAAAAATAGGTACAGTCAATGGTAAGAGCCGAGAGGACGTTGTGTTCGATAACTGCCCTGGAAGTGTGTCAAAAAAATCGTCAAGTGTGTCAAAACAAGGAAATATGCATATTTTTCGCATAAAAAACGTTCATTTTAAGTGATTACGAGAAGGAACATAGAATGTGGAGAGATCAGGATGGTCGGGATTGGTATGTGAGATCAAAAACTAGATTATTGCATTATAAGTTTGTCAAAAAAATGCTGTCAAGTGTGTCAAAAGGAAGATTTTTATTTATTTGTTTACCCAATTTTTTGGAAAAAAATAAAATTCATAATTTGTATAACATGAAAATATATTATTATTATTGAGAATTATGGCACTATAAGTTTGTCAAAAAAATGTCAAGTGTGTTAAAAAATGATTTCATTTATTTTTTTAGCCAAATTTTTGGAAAAAAAATGTAGCTGTTTTTATGACTTAAATGTAATTGAAAATGAAATTTGACATGGAAGTTGTTTAATTTGTTATAGTTTTTGAAATATTTTTGGAATTTTGAAAAAACTTTGTATTTTTACAAAATTATTACAAAATTTTTGCAATATTTTTAGAATTTTGGAACAAGTTTGAATTTTTGGAATATTATTGGAATTTAGAAAAAGTTTAAATATTTGATTTTATTTTAATTTTTGATTTTGATATAATTTTTGCAATATTTTTAGAATTTTTGAAAAAAAGTTTAATCTTTGATTTTGTAATAATTTTTGGAATATTTTTAGAATTTTGAAAAAAGTTTGATTTTATTTAATTTTTACAGTATTTTTGGAATTTTGAAAGAAATATGAATTTGTGATTTTGTAATATATTCTCGAAATGCTAAATGGAGAGGTTTTTACTAGTTTGCTGAGTGTATCATCATTTCACTAAATTATGTTAATTTATGATCTGTTATAATTTGCCAGCAACGTATTGATGTTTCGTGTTAGTTTTGTAATAAATTTCTAAACAGAGATAAAAAAACTTGTACTTTAACAAAGTGTTATGTTTGATATACATCGCTGCCCAAAACTAAAAACCATGTCCTCATAAAAGTTTTTTGCCAAAAACTATATCAAAATCCTTAACCCAGACCGAAGTCTTGATTTCTCAGAGCTGTGACATTTCAACCCTCCATATTTTACTCTTTAGAACTCCACTAATACACAATGATGCCGAGCTCTCCACAATGATGCCGAGGGTCGGTCATCAAACCGCGACCCTATACAGGAAATTTATACAAACAATTGAGCAGTATATCCAGTGAACAATGTAGGACTTCAAAGCCCATCTTCATGCTTTTTTTTCAAGAGTTTTAGTTTCCCCGCTTATTCTACTCTCCAGAATGACCCTCAAGCAATTATTTTTGTCAGTGATGCTCAAACAGACTTTGTTTAGAGCTGAAGGGTCAAAAAAGCATGTGGTTTTCGCTTTCTAGAGAAGCTGATTTCTGTTCATTTACCCCCAGTCTACAACTATTCGTCCATATTGGATATAATGAGTACTCTGTATTAGATCCTTAAAAGCACTATAATATTTTCCTAAGACGCCCAAGCAACAACATTTTCATAAGCGATCACCTTCCAGCTTTAGCAACAGGTCATTACTAAGTAGGTTCCAAAGAAAGGGCGACCCTACTCTACCTTGTGAGTTGTGGTATGTCTCTATTTACAAACTTTCGAGTAAAATATTCACCGAGAAAAGCTCTGCCATCCCTGCCAAAAGGACCCTGCCATCCAAAAAACTGGTCGATCCGACTGACCAGTGATTCCTCTACTACCAAATCCACAAGCATATGAGTAATAGCCACAGAACTAACGTTGTTTATGGCTCCCTCAATATTGTAGTAAGGGAACCAAAGAAAATTGGACGTATGAGAGAGTGCAAGGTTGTTTCAACAGACTTGCCTTTTGTAGTATGCATGTTGAGATGCTGACAACCTTGTAAGTTCGATTGAACCTCTCAAAAAGGCCTCTATCAATATTTCCAGTGCTTTGAAGCGAAAATATGAGAGTTTAATGGGACCAAGGTCTTTGTAATTGCAATGACATCATTTGCCCACCATAGGTATAAAGTTTACATTCGACTCGGTCCATATCCCAGAAATTTACCATAGTGCAATGCTGCTCCTAAAAATCACTAATAGCCAGGGCATGGTTAAGTCAATGTTTTTTAAGGTGGATAGTGGGACTAGTGGATAAAATGTTGTGAAGTATTGAAGCCTTAGATGTATATGGTTAGATGCACCATGGTGGCTACACAGAGAGAAAAAAAGAGTTAAATTTGATAAAAAAATCATCAAATTGATGATTTTTGTATATCAATATATGGACGAGAATATGAGTTCTCAAATTGATATAAAATGCTGCATCAGATTGAACTTTGGTTTATTTTTTTGAGTTGATGTAAATCTACTGATTATGATAAACAAATTTCTTATTTTGATATTATATTCTCAATATTATTCTCAAAGCTTATAAACTTGTTGTATCAAATCAATACCAAAAGTATCAATTTAAGATGGAGTTGTATTTCTTCAAGAATTTGAGCGGAAGAAGTTGAGAAACCAAAAGCTCATTTTAAGAAATTCTGATCATTTTAAGAATTTTTTTGATCGACATGATCGTATGTTACTTTTGGTATTGATCCGATATATTTCATTTTGAATCAATTCATTATCATTTTAAGAAAAATGTTTTCTCAAATCGAAGATGACAATATTTGGTTTGAGAAAAGATTTTTCTCAATTTCAGTGGGAATGCGGTACGTTCAGCGACACCCACAAAAGCAAATAAAAAGCTGCCTGTCAGGGTTTTTAAGCCCGCGGGAAGATTTTTACATACTTTGGTATTGCTAAATGTATCGGACATGCACTCGATGTTGTACGGCTATTTAGTTTGACTTATGGCTGTCAGAGTTGTTTCTTATCACATAGACCCTTAAGAAACATCACTACTGAGACAGCTATTACCCGTAAAATAGCAACCTTGGAAAAATAAGGAACTGGAATAAAACTCTCAATCCACCGATGTTCCATTAACCTTAAACGGGATAAAAAAATCACTATTTTAAAAAAAATCTTTTATTTTAAATAGATCATTTAAAAATAAATTAATTATAATTTTTAATTTTTTTCATAACGCATTTTGTACAAATGAGCTAATCGAATTGAGAATAGTCGGCTTCCACATTCCTTTCTTATTTGTTGCAGGAATTCTTGTATTTGGTCTCGTAGCGTAGTGAATTAATTTGAACAGTTTTAAGTGTCGTAGCTCTGTAAAAATTTAAGTAAAAAAATAAAATTAAATTACTGAAGTGAATCAGATAAATTAGTTAAAGTTTGCTGAAATAGGTGACTTCTATTGAGGGAAAAAATCAATCCACTGCATGCGTGTTGTAAGAGGCGACTGAAATGGTGAGTTGTAGCGTGGCTAACCCAATTTCATCATAGGCTCACCTGTGGAGTTGAGGTCCTCTTCTTCAAAAAAATCAGCCCACTGCACTCATGCGTGTCGTAAGAGGCGATTTTCCTCGTCCCGTAAAAAACAATTGTTAATAAAAGACAACATAAACCTTGGAATGGAACGTCTTTCTGGCTTAGACCGCCCTTGCTATTGTACCTGGACAATCTGTTTGAATCAAACGTGGAACGTGAGAACACTGTTCCAACCCGGAAGCCTCCAGAATCTAACTGGGCAGGCAACAGAATACCAGATAGATTTTTTTTTATGGATGCGATGAATGTTTCGGTAATGAGACAGCTATTCGCCTAAACAAAGAACACTATCGGTTCCACATGAACTCCCATGCAGGAGTCATGCAACCATGATAAAAATTGAATTATTTAAAAAAAACAAAGAACAAAATTAAAAAGGGGAAAAAAACAATAGCTAGAAAATAAAGAAGAATAATAATAATAATTTTAAAAAAAATTAAGTATAGGAAAAAAACAACAAAAAACAAATGGATATGGGATAAGAGAAATAAAATACTTAAGGGAATGATTACCCTGTACGATATCAAAAGGGTAGGAAGGAAACAGGAGGAATATGCAAACAGTTTAGACTTAAAAACAACTGCCGGAAGGAATGGTTACCTCGTGTTCCTGAGGGGCAGTAGGTAGGTTTATACCGTCCATGTCCTGTTTGCGTTAGTTTGACGACTAACGACGACGTCAGTTGTGTGAAATTGTGCTGAGTAATTTTTCACACTGCAGCGGGTGCCCAACTAGCAAACTTACTTCTCAATTTCGAATTATATAAGTTTTAGCTTCAATAAAGCTTCGCTTAAGCTTCTAAGTGCACGCTAGTTATATTTTACTTCTATAAAGTTTCGATATACAACTTCCACAGAGAAGTTCTCCGCACCGCCAGAATGAAAGCTTCTAAAATATTTCTATATTTAATATAGAAATATACCGAAACTTTACCGAAACTTATCTACAGATCACTAAATAGAGCTTCCGAAAAAAGGTTATAGAAGTTATAGCTGTCATTAGGATTGTAGTTGTTTCGTTTGTAACTCTTTACAGATCGTATAGAAGCACAGCTGTCATACTATAAAAATTGCTTCAATATCTGAAACGAAATATGTCAAACTGACGGAAGCTATTGCGTCTATTATTTCAACTAAATTTAGATGTAGAAAATATAGAAAATAATTCAGGGGATTACTTTTTATGGAAAAAGATATGTGACATGTAATTTCAATGGCTATATACGAAATTGAAGCTTATACGAAATTGAAATCGTTTCGTTTTTGTCAAAAAAGTATTGTGCATAAGGTGGTTTTTGTTTTTTAATCTATTATTTAGACTTATTTTGCACAAGGCGGGAAAGGTGGGGAAAGTTCTCCAAATGGCCTTTATTGAAACTGCTTAGAAATTTTGAAGAAACTATGAAAGTGGGGAAGTTATGTTTCGGTAAGACTGTTTAGTGTTTTAAAAGAAGTTAAAATGCTAGTTGGGTGGTCACCCTAACTCTCGTTATTTTGCTCTTCTGGCCGTCAATTTAGAATTAATTGTATTATTTCGGGTTAGGTTTTTCCTTTAGTTGTATGGCCCCCCATTAATTTGGGGAGTTCAAAGAGAACGAAGAAGTTTTTACTTTTTGGACGGTAAAAACTTCTAGTATCTAAAAATTCAACGGGGTATAAAAAACGGCATCGCAGACGTCTTTGTATTTCTGGGACTTGCTTAAGGCTGGGAGGAGCTTGCCAAGGACCGACCGGGCTGGCGGCATATTGTTGTCTCTGCTAAGTTCCTTAATGGGACATAAAGCCGAAGTGTGTTTTGAAAGTTGTGAAATTAGTGGTGAAAAATATCTTTTTTGAAACATTTCACCAAAAACCCGTATACTTATAAACATACCATAACTACACTCAATAACTACACACTTTTCATGATCTAAGACTGCCTTGCAAAAGATGAATGAACTGTACTGAATTATTTATTTTGGACTTTATTTAACTAGTATAAAAGGATCAAGTTAATGCATAATCAAATTAATGCATTCAACTATATATTATGTACCGTTATAACTTAATTGTGATCAAAACTTGTTTGCCTGGGTCAGTTGGCATATCGTTCAAATCCTTTAGACTTTGCTTATCTTTAATTAGTTTGCGTAGCACTGGTACAACAACTTCCCAAAAATGTTTTCCCTTCTCCAAAAGTTTTTTATGTTTATTCGGAAAGAGTCTTTTAAAATCTAAATCAATCTGTAGAAAAAAAAAAGAATCTGTAATTCCAAAACAGTCTTAAAATGCCTTCAACTTCAAACTTACCAAAATGCTGGCATTATAGCATTTCTATAAAGTGGCCAGTCATTAAAAAATGTTTTAAAGATTTATCCTTTGCTTCTTTAAACTCCCTTAGACGACCCTCACAACTCCGTATCCACGGCTCTTGAATGACAGGTAAGGTTTGCTTCAGCTCTTGAAATTCTTTTTGATCATATTCAGTAAGATCAACCGTCGAAGAACCTAATATTAAAAATAATATAAAAACGAAGTTTAATGCGATGCATTTGTCTGAAACAATTGTAAGAAGTTTTACCAAACAATTGTAATCCTGAAGTTGTTGGAGTATCCAATCGAATTTTTTTCGGTGTAATCAAGCAACCTGCACCTCTTAATTTGGTCGAAAAATGTTTTTACAAATTGTATAATTTCCTTTTGGAATTTTGCCATCATAATAGTTATAGTTTTAAAAACAAAAATTAAAACTTATTTTAAATGTTTTTAAAACTTTTCATGCAATTTTTAACATTTTTTCATGCAAGCATTTAGTACTTTTTACTTTAGAGCTTTAGAGCTCAGAAATCGATAATATCGGTTGATTTCGGAATTTTAATAAATTTCGACAAGAAACCATAATGTATGTATTTACCCAGAAAATTTTGTCCCCGTTTTGCTTCAAGCCAATTGTTTGAAATATCCGATTTTCACCTTCGATTCAGTAATTTAAGCACCAATAGTAGCAAGTACATGCATCAAATAAACTGAACCCAGGACTCCCGGCAAACTGAATGAGCCAAACCTCGTTCTGTGCACGTAAGTTTACTTTAATGAACGCAGAAATTTAGAGAAACATGCAACTTACCTTTTGAACTCTTATTATTGCTGATTTTAAGCACAGCTAGTATCAATTCTCGCACGGACACAAACTTTTTTTTTCACAAGTTATAAAACGCGTTCATCTGCTGAAAAACTCTCTCACTGAATAATGTATCGTAATTTTTTCTTCAAACGTATTATATCAAAAAAAATTATTATCATTTCGATCTTATTCTTATACATTCAATTTGAGAGAAAAACAATGAAATCGAGAAATTTTTTTTCTCAATTTTATCTACGTAAGATCAAATCGAAAGTAATCGAATATTAATTGTTTTCATTTCGATCTCATAAGTTGAGTTGAGAGAAATATAATAAAACCGAGAATTTTTTTTTCTCAATTTTATATACGTTGATCCAACCGAGAATAATCGAGTATTAGTTAGTTTCATTTCGATCTCATAAGTTCAATTTGAGAGAAAAGGTATAAAATCGATAATTTTTTTCCTTAATTTTATATACGTGGATCAAATTGAGAATACTCGCGTATAACTTATTATTATCTGATCTTTAAGTTTCAAAAAGAAACAAAAAGGATTATAATGAAAATATTTTACTCTCATTTTGACATTTGTGAATCAAATAAATGATGGGGAAGTAACAAAGTGATGTGTACTTCTCTGTTCAATTTGAGAAATGGAAATCTTATTCTGATTCAAAAATTTCTTATATTTATACAGAAAAAATGAAAACGATCTTTATTTACTCAAAACAAGAATAAATGTATTTCCTATTGTTGAACAAAAACAATTCTCAACTTCAGTATTTCATTCTTCTGTAGGATGATCGAATTGATAGTTTTTTCTCACTTTTAAAGTTTTGTTGTATTAAAATGATATAAATTTACTCGAAATGAGAATAAATGTATCTTCTGTTTTTAATCATATATAATTCTCAAAAATAGTATTTTATTCACTTTTTTGTGTGATCGAATTGATAGTTTTTATCTCAGTTTTAAATTTCGGAGTATTAAAATGATTTAAATTTTCTCAAATTAAGAAGAAACTGAATTTTCTATTTTCAATCATGCACAATTCTCAAATCTAGAATTTTTTTTCTCTCTGTGTATAGTTCCTTTTTGGTTTGCCAAGAGTTCAATACCCAAGAGCGGCTTTACTGAAAGTGTCAATGATCGTGTCTACCAATTTATCTAAGTCACAATGATATTCAGGAGTTTTTGAGACTGCCACTGGGAGTGAGTCACCCTGAATATCTCTAAATGTATCCCAGTTTGTTCGTTTTTTGTTTCGAAAGCCAGGATTTTTGGGAGACCCGATGTCCATTTTATATAATAAATAAACATGATCAGAAAAGGAGTGTCCTTCAGACATTGCCCAGTTCAGAAATATGTTGAGACAGGAAGTCAAAGACAAAACTAACATCCCACACTTTTTGTATATTAGAGGTTATAAAGGGTGGTTATTGTGCTCAAAATAAAATCTAGAAGTAGCTCATCTCGTACATTGGAGTCGCTGCGGCCTCAAATCGTATGGTGTGCATTCGCGTCACATCCAAAGATGACTCGTATCCTCCTATGTGTATCTGAGACCAGGCCCTTTACTCTATCGGGAATCAAGACCGTTGTACAGTAATTAAGCAAAAATAATCCAGAAAATAAGATTATTAAGCTCCAGCTCTAACCTCCATTAAACTTATGTTATTATTACTATGTTCAGTAGTTTGGCCTATAGTCATTAAAGATGAAAAATCCTGTAGATTATAAACCTAAAAACTAAAAATTACCTAAAAACTAATAAACAATCCTAGTCCCTGGGCCCACGCGGGTTTTATTTGATGATTACCATTTACCACATATTTTAAACTTCGTGAGGCTCCTGTCCTTGATGAGTTCGAAAACTTTTGTTCTGCCATTTTCTTTAATTCGGCTGCTTTTTCATTCGCCAAGCTCCGAAAAAATTCCAATTGCCCTGGATCTTGTAAATTTTGTTTTTTTAACTATGGTGGTTGAAAATTTGTTTTAGAACCCGAGGGTAGTTTTGTTCGACAAAAATGTTTCTGCTATTGTCGAGTCCGACAACCCAAACATACCAAAATGTCAATTGTTGGACTCGACAATAGCACACACACTTTTGTTGGACAAGGTTACCCTCGTGTTCCGAAACAAATTTACACTTTTTTATTTATTTATTTATTTAAATGTAATCTACAGGATTCTCTTCTCCCTAATGATTACCAAAACGAAAACAATTCATTCACAACATGAAAAAAAAAAAAACAAAAAAAAATAAGCTGTAGTCTAAAAATTGTAAAATTGTCCATTGACAAATAAATTAACATAAAAGAATTTCCATTGCTATACATCTTCTTATCTAATTAGCTAGAGTCAATAAGAGAAAAAAAAACAACAAATATTAAATTAAACTAACATTAAAAAATATAATATGTATATAAAAAAAAGAAAAAATATGAATACAAGTAAAATTTTTAAATAAAATAACTTATGCTATTGCAAATCTACTAAAAAGTTATTAGTCAAGAAAATTTTCAATTTAAGCTTCAGAGAGTCTCTGCTTATATTGTAATCGAAAACCTCATAAAATTTGTTAAAACATCTAGAGATAAAATTTATGGGTTCGTTAGCAGCATAGCTACTACCATGAAAATCTATATATAAGAATTTACTGTGACGGACTTGTTTGAAGGGTACACAAATATTTAAACACTCTAAAAGATATGGACAGTCAATACGCGCACATAAAATATCCGCAGCCAAAACAAACCCAGTGTTTAGCCTTCGATTTTGCAACGATTGAAGTCCCAAAGCTACAGACCGCAATTCATAGGAAGGGAGTAATTTTAAATTTTCCCAATATCTAAGATTGCAATCATAACGAATGAATCCAAAATTCATGAATACAGTTCTTGTAAATTTCCTTTGTATTTTTTCTATTCTTTGAATATGGTTCTTGTTGATTGGATTTCAAATAACTGATGCATATTCAAGATGAGGTCGTACCAGTGAGACATATAACTTTACTAAAGTAGATGGATTTGTAAAATCCCTACCAATCCTAGATATAAATCCCATGAGAGAACCGGACTTGGCAGCCATTGCGTCAATGTGAATATTGAAATTCAATTCCTCATCAAATACAACACCTAAATCCTTAAAAAAACTTACTCGCTTCAGTAAACTATTATCAACATAATAATTGGAATGAATTGGATTTCTTTTTCTGCTTAACGACATAACACAACACTTACTTACACTATAGCTTAATTTAAGCTTAAGACAGTTTCTGGAACACCAGTGTGAAATAGCCGCTATATCAGTTTGTAAATTTTGAGCATCATCTATATTGCACACAGGCAAGCGTAATTTGATATCATCAGCATACATTATAGCCGAAGCATGTTTTAAAACCAAAGGCAAGTCGTTTATGAACATTATAAACAATATAGGTCCCAAGTGTGATCCTTGGGGAACCCCAGAAAATACATATAAGTAATTAGATTTGACACCATTAATATCCACATACTGCGTTCTACCTTTTAAGTAAGACGACATCCATTTGATAAAATTATCACTTAAACCAAAGAACTGCAACTTGTCTAGAATTATGTTATGTAGTACAAAATCGAAAGCTTTCGATAAATCCGTATACACCACATCGACTTGACCCTTATCACGAAGTTCATCAATTGTTTTTCTTTTAAACTCCAGTAGATTAGTCGTTGTTGACCGACCTGAAAAAAAACCGTGTTGGCATGGTGATATTTTAGATTTTATTTTATTAAAAAGATATTTTGAAACAATGGATTCAAAAACCTTGGGAATAGCGGATAAGATTGATATCCCTCTATAATTTTGAATATCGTTTCTACTACCACCCTTATGAATTGGAATGATTTTAGACATTTTCCCTTTTACGGGAAAGTAACCGAGTTGTAAAGATTTATTGAACAAAATAGAAAGCGGAGTAGCTAGTTCCTGTCTAAAACATTTCAAGATATAAGCAGGTACTTTATCTGGACTATTGCCCTCCTTAAAATTAGACAAACTTAATTCAATATCATCTATGGTAATTGTGGGAGCATAAACCATATCATAAGTCGAATTCGATATATTATTGATTGGTGGAATTGTTTGATATATACTCTGAAAATATTTACCAAATAGTTTGGCCTTACTCTCGTCTGTATATGCCTCTTCCATGTCAAGTATCATCATACTTGGAAGACCAACAGTCTTACGGCGAGAGTTTATGTATGTCCAGAAATAGTTAGAATCTTGTGCAATATTAGCTTCAACGTCTTGAATATATTTTTTGTATGCCGTTTTATGGAGGTTTGAAAACAGCTTTTGATATTCAATTTTTTTAATTCGAAACTCTTCTAAACCAAATTTAAGATATTTACAAAGGTATTTATTTTTAAAATTTCTCAGTCTCCTCAGTTCTGAATTAAACCAGGGAGGGTAATTAGTTAAAAAGTTTACACTTTTCTTTGGGATAAACAAATTAAAACCAGTAAATAAGACATTATAAAACTTGTCAACATTTTCATCTAAGTCCGTACTATTTAACAATACAGACCAATCACACGTCATCAGAAACTCGCTAAAGCCTTCATTGTTAACTTTCCTAAAATTATAACCTACAATACTTTTATCCTTAGACTCATTTACACACATATTTAAACATGAAATTACTACCGGCTTATGATTAATATCATTTAATTTATAGGGAGAAGAGCAATTATTTAATTTAAAACTATTATAACAATTTGTTAAAACTAAATCTAGAAAACGTCCTCTGTAATTACAAACATTATTTATTTGGTACAGGCCGAGCCCCAAGAAAATATCTACAAACTCCTGTTCACTGTTGTTTGACATGATTCTAGGCACCAAATAAGCATCTTCCGATTCCTGCGTCCATATAATCTTATGCAAATTAAAGTCACCCAACACCAGAAATGTAGTATCAGGAGATCGCTCATTGACAAACATCATTTGTTGGATATGCTGTTGGTATCTTGAGTAGGTTGTTGCCAGTGATTTCGGAGGTATATAAACCACGCTTAATACGAGGCTTATATTATGCAGTGATATTCTCACAGAAATACACTCCAAAGTAGATTCATTTAATTTACTATTAATATTAGTTTTTAATCCAACTAAAACACCTCCTCCAGAAAGTTTAGAGCTGCTTTCAGATGAACGATCACATCGATAAACAATATAATTAGATGGAAAAAGTTCAGCACTGCTAATATCACTCCGAAGATTAGTTTCAACAAGGACATAAATATCATAATCAGACTCACATATAAATTTGTAGAATAAACTGACTGACCACTGACTTCGAGGAAATACCACGAACATTTTGAAAATAAATATTAACATTGAAATTACTATTATGTATGACTTTAACGTTATTGCGTGCTACTGCAGTATTTGCTGATTCACTGGCTTTGGAAAATTTCCAAATTGTTGTGGTCGTGCATGAAATTCCTTTATTAGAATACCAGTTGGCCATAATGTTGAATCCAGAAGTCTAACAAATTCATCAATAGGCATTCCTAACTTATACGATGTGTAGGATGGTGGACTGCCATCTTTCAACCGTGAATTAATTTTAACAACACTTACATTTACCACGTTCAGTTCTTCATTCAAATATTTAGTAATTTGTGCTTCAGAGGTATCTGGCGCAATTCGTGACAAAAAGAGCCATTTTGTTGGAGGAATAGATCTTATTGTATTATCCTTTTTACTGTCAGCAGTACCAATAATGAAAGGAGAATGTGCTGGTGTAGTTGATTGATTTTTGCTATATAACGTATGCAATTTAGTTTGAGAATAATCCTCCGAATTCGAGGGCGTATTAGCTTTACATGTGTTAGATGATGTTGCTGTCGCTGCTACTTGTAACACCAGTGCTGGTGCTACATCTGCTTGCATATTATCAGCAGACACGTGTAATGGAGTTGTGACATTTAATTGGTTTTCTAAATTTGGTTGCTGTACTTTTTGCCAGAAGCAATAGCTCCTTAGGAAACCGACCGGGTAGCTCGTCGATCATCTACCAATTGGGTTATTACTACTCCATCTTTACTCAAACCTTTACTCTTTGAACCCGCAGCATAAACTTCAGACATTGTATTTAGTTCGATCTTCTCCATTAAATCAATTTCTCTTTCTTTACCAAATCTCTTTAAAGTTTTGTCAAGTATAGTATAGAAATTATTCAACCCAGCCAAACATTCAACACAAAACCATCTTAAACCCAGAATCCCATCCATTACAGTTTTTATGGCTTTTTTGGCGTCATTTGGATATTTATTAATCAATCTATTAGCATTTTGAGCAGCACAATTATAACTGACAACTTTATTGCACATAAGTCCACTGCAAGTAAAAAACCATTCGTCAACAATAATGACGTCACAATCAACGCATTTATTTTCTATGGACATTATGAAAAGTTGAAAAATGCAAATTAAATACTGTTTTTTTTTCCAAGAATAAAATAAAATAAAATTTATTGTTTTGTCGAAAGACTTTTGTTCAGAACTTTATATAATGTTTTTGAATGTAACCAGTTTATTGTTTATTTTTACTGCAATATATTTAAACACTAGTTTACAAGAAAAATCTCCCGAAGTAAAACCCAACTTTTCTTATAGATTTGGACCTCCTAAACACGAATATCATATTCATTTTTTTGGTTAGCTCTTGTTTTTGAGATATTCACGAAAAACCAACTTTTTTTGTGATCAAAAATATTGTTTCGGTTTTTGGGTCTCATATTTTACAAAACAAACAAATTAAAAATATTAATGAAGCAAATGCATAGTAAATATGCTGACAAACATTTTGAGATATATTTTGTAAAAATCCATTAAGGATTCTGCAAGTTACAGTCGAAAAAAGTTGAAAAAATACGAAAAATTCCCGTTTTTTTTTAACTTTTTCCATTTTCAACGCCATAAATTTTGAACAAATAAAGATACTAATTTTTTTTAATTTCTTGGAACCTATAGTAGCTTCATTTTTCTTTCTTGTAAGCTAAAAGGCACGAATATTGGTGCAATTTGCACCAAGTTATTCAAGTTTTTCCAAAGAAAGTCAAAAGTCAAAATATGGAAAAAATAATTTTTCACTTAATTTATTGGGCCATAAATAATAATTTTAAAAGTTCAATCGTTCTCAAACATCAGTACAGAATTATTTTAAAATTGTAAAGCATAATTTCCATTTTTGTTTTCGAAGTTGGGAATAGGATCGATAAGAGACGTATATAGAAAAATATAAACAAAAGATAATGAATTGTGAGGAGAGGCAAAACATCATAACATCAGAACTATTTAAGTTAGTCAAGCACCATAAAATTAGCCCCTATTTATGTCTATTAATACCTGTAAGGTTTGTTTCTTTTCTTTTTTCTCTTTAAATTTTTTTCTATCACCGCCCACCTTGTGTTACTCCTCACGTTTATGATCATTTTAAGTTTAATTTAAGAAAGCAATTACTTCTCCTTTTTAATAGTTTTTCGGTTTTCCCAACTTTTGTTTTATTAGTTTAATGATGTTTCTTTTTAAGTAGATAATTGTCGTATGATTAGTTGCAAATATAATCTCTCTGAGGATAACTTTAATTCCAAACATTCTACAGAAAATATTAATTAAAAAAGAAAAACTTTTACAAATATAAAGTTTAAATAGTGTATTGTTTTTAAAAATCAATAAATCAATAGTGATAGCTGCCTTGTAAAGCAACATAAATTGTTAGTAAAGTGTAAAGTCAAGTTTATTTAAATGGCGTCGTCAAGAAGTTTCAAGTGTAAAAATAGCCCAAATTCATTTTGTTTTATTTGTGGAAGTTACATAACACATACTGCTGAAAGCAACACCCCATTTATAAGATCTGTCTATCTTCATTACTAACTGATATTTTTCAATTCCTAAAATAAATCCGGGGTGGGAGGAGCTAGATCATGTCAAAAAACACTTCACAAAAAATCTCAATTTCGAGAAAAATCATATACAAATAAAATACAACTTTTGTCAAAAAAGACATTTTATAATCAATTAACTGATATTTTCCAACTTCTAAAATAAGTCCAAGGTGGCAGGAGCTAGATTATGTCAAAAAACTTCACAAAAAAGTCTCAATTTCGACAAAAATCATATACAAATAAAACACAACTTTTGTCAAAAAAAGACATTTCATAATCAACTAACTGATATTTTCCAACTCCTAAAATAAGCCCGAGGTGGGAGGAGCTAGATCTACTAGGAAAACAACTTATATATAAATTGATTATGTTGCAGAATTTAAATTATTCTTATAGTTTGATTTTTTTCCAAATTTTGAGTTTTAACTTTCTTAGGGAAAACTTGAATAACTTGGTGCAAACTGCACCAATATTCGTGTCTTTTAGCTTACAAGAAAGAAAATTGAAATTACTATAGGCTCCAAGAAATTAAAAAAAATTAGTGTTCTTATTTGTTCAAAATTTATGGTGTTGAAAATGGAAAAATTTAAAAAAAACGTGAATTTTTCGTATTTTTTCAAATTTTTTCGACTGTAACTTCCAGAATCCTGAATGGATTTTTACAAAATATAGCTCAAAATTCTTGTTGGCATATTTAATATGCATATGTTTCATTAATATATTTAATTTGTTTGTTTTGTAAAATATGAGACCCAAAAACCGAAACAACATTTTTGATCACCGAAAAAATTGGTTTTTCGTGAATATCTCAAAAACAAGAGCTAACCAAAAAAATGAATATGATATTCGTGTTCAGGAGGTCCAAATCCATAAGAAAAGTTAGGTTTTATTCAGGGAGACAAAAAAAGTTCAAAATTTGTAAACTAGTGTTATTATTTGTTTGTATGTTGCTATGTTAACACATTCCCCTGTATGACAAAAACTAGTATGACGTTCAAAATAATTTGTTAGTTTTGGCAAGTATATGAATAGGAAAAAATATATAAATATATACTGTGGTACTCCGTACTAGTGCGACGTATGTGAAGTTAGCTGTACGAGCGAAAACGAAGGCACATATTAAACAAGTGGGTAAGGTGAGCTGAAATCAATCATTCGGTTGTATGATAATAAGCAGATATCAACTAGTGTTCAACTGAAAAATTAACAGCTCAGCTTTAGGATTAAACATTTTTGTCTAAACCTGTATCTGTTTAATAATAATTTATTAAGCAAACCAAAGCGCCAAAAAAACTGGAAATTTGTCAATATACATTTAGTATTATATATTGACATTTGTTATGATTTGTTTTTAATGAAATGTTGAAAGATTATCTACGGCGTTTCAAAAAAATAAATGTAATTTTTTAAACATAGCCTCACAAACCCCAACATATATAAATGTACCCAACATATGCGGTATAAACCAGCTTTGCATAGAAATTATAATGTAAGCTCATTAATCCTATCTTTGCGATCATATATTCGAAATATAGTCAATTCTTTCAAAAGTACGATACTTAAAGCGAGTAGTTTTTGTTTGCATTATTTCTGATTATCTCGTCTTACTACATCTACAACCATCCTATGGGAAATAGCTTAAATGAATGAAAAATAAAAGAATATGCAGAAGCATATAAATAAGAATCGTGCTTGGATTTTCCTATTGATTTTCTTTTATGGTTTTTAAACAAAACGAATACGAAGATTAAGAAAAGAAATTGTGCAATTGAAGGATAGATAGATGATCCAAATGAAAAGTAGTGAACGAAAAAACTTTTACAATTTTTGATGTTTTGTGAAAAATGATAAATGAAGTTAAGTTTAACATCACGTTTTTCTTAATGCATAAATCGATTTTTTGTTTGTTTGGAAAATGATGGGTTAACAGACAACGATGATTACAGGGATTTGGTAGGGATAGTAAATTTATCAAAAAAAAACTAAAATTGAGTTAAGTATATTTTGAAATAGTAATTTACAGTCACGATGATTTATAGATATTTGATGATTTAGTTAGACTGAGCAAGTGTTTTTAAATTAAAAATCCATTATCATAATACAAACAAAATGTTTCGTAATTTCCTATTCACCTAAATAAACAAAACACAAAACTGTTTAAACAATTTTGCAACCATAATCACACTTTCAGTTTCAAAAATTCAAATTAAATTAAAAACATGTTTATCTTATCCAACCATTGAATAAAAAATATTTCTTAAAGTTCACCATACTGGCAAACTTCCGAAAACAAACAAATTTTAAGTTTGAAAAGTTTTTCATAAAATATGGTTGAAAATTGAAATGAAACTTAGAACATGTTTTTTTTATAAATGTCCACAAACAGGTATTTTATTGATCTACAAACATAAAAAATATAAGTTTGATATATCAAATCCTATAATCTCCATGATGTGATGTGGTTTGAGTTTAGAAAACTTTGAAAGAAAATTTTGATTGATTTTGTTTTAGATTTTCAATTCTTGAAGGATAAAAACATGAAACAACGATTCTTTTATTTAAGATTATTTTCAGAGCGATGTAAGTTTTGGATTAAAATAACAAAACGATAAAAAGCTGAGTTAACGTTCATAATATTTTAGAGAAACAGATTAAAAATGGCGTTATTTTACAATATAAACATGACATTTAACAGAATCTACAAACAACGAATATCATTTCTACTTATGAAAATTATCACGTACATAATCATTACTTCTTTAATTTAATTAACTTAATTTTTTCTCAAAATCTTATTCACAGAATATATTATTCTTGAAATCACTTCAAAAACTTTCATGCTTATATTTTATTTTAATTATTTTTTTTTTTTTTCCAAATTAAAATTTTTTCATGGAAATATTTGAGATTTTTATTTTCTGCCTCTTAAGAGTTGAATAAAATGTTGTATAAGAATACTTCGAGAATTTCTAATCTAAAAAACAAATACAAGTTCTAATCATTGTATACATAAATTTGCTTAATCTAACAGAAACACAAAAAATTATAAGAATTATAATTTAATTTTGTAAATAATGAAACGAAAATAAAAGGAAAATTTTTTATTTGTACTCTGGGAGCAATTTTTCTACCCTAAATATCTTTAATTCACAACAAAAAAAGAAAACTGTTCCTCTTTTTTGTTATTACTCTTGGGTATCAGAAAAACGAAAAGGCTAACGAAACTCATAAGTAATTTCTGTTTGGTTACGGGTTTAGCTTACGGGCTTATTGGTTTTAATATTTTCAAAGTAAAAAAGATTTAAAAAAGCTAAATATTAAAAGCGTTGCTTATGCCCAAACGCTTTCAAGGTCTCGTGCTTGTTTGCATGTTTTTGAATCTAATGGCACAATCGTAATGAAATATAACATAAAGTTCTATTCTGAAGTTCTAAATACACTATACAAAATTAAGAAAGGAAACTCATAATAATCATCAACAAAAGAATAATTATGAAACAAATACAATTTTTTTTGAAGTTATACTTCTTTACTCCCGTTGTACACATTGGGATGAGGTGTTGGTCGAGAAACTGAGTCACGCTGTCTCGACTAAGAAAAATCGACGATTATACGTTATTATACTTTTTGAATAATAATAATATTTTTTTATATGTCTCTTGTCTGTCTGTCTGTGCGCGTATGTGAGAGCGAATGGCCAAAGAAGTATAACTTCCACCGTCTGATCCGAAGCAGACCCAACTTTTTTTTCTAGGAAGGACGAAAAAAAAAATAATTAATATAGAGCGGACGATATATAAATTAAACGGTTTTTTAGACAGAATGTATAAATTTTAAGCAGAAACCTCTATTGTGAACATTAAACCGTGTAAATAGAAGTGAAGTGGTTTTTTAATTGTAAACAAAGTTTTAAGTTTTATTTAATAGAAATAGTGTGTATTATTTTGGAAGCTGTGTTATACTGGAAATTCCTAGAAACAATCGTTGGAGCTCCTGAAAATATTGGAAGAACAATCTAGATTGGATCTGATTACATAAATTTAATATGAATAATCGAAAGTTATTATTAAAAAAATCAAAATGGTATTCAAAAAGAATTGAAGATATATGCGCAACAAACAATTTAAAAATTCAATTACATTCCAGCAAATAAGCATAATAATAATATTTTTTTTTTTTTTTATAAAATGTGTTGTGTAGTAGGAATTACAATATGTGTCACAATAACACATAAAAACCTTTTAAGACCAAGATCCCACAACAACATACGTTCAGAGGTGTTGATCGACGTAAATCTTTCTTTTTTTGTTTTTTTAAATTTTTTGTTAGAGAATGGATAACTAAACAAAAAATCCTATCACTGACAAAATATGACATAGGCCAATATTTTATGATAGAATAGAGAAAATAAAAATAAATTAAAAAGTAAATAGCAAATTTTTACAAAAATTTGCTGAAACAAAACAAAAATGTAGTTGCCAATAATCCAGCCGGTTGCATATTCCTTGATCCTGTGACGCACTGTCTTTCTTGAATATGAAGGCTCGTTTCCTCAAGGAAGCAATAGCGTCCCATCATCAAGGATTATTTCACAGCTAATATTGAGGGTGCTACCGTTGACTGAATACTGTTCATCCGCCACTACCCCTAAGATGTCACCTTGGCTAGTGAAATCTCACTGCTATTGCCAGTGGTATGTGATATCTCACGTTAACTCGTATGTCAATATCAGGGACTGGAGTACGCGGGGTTGTCACACCCGTAGATCAAAAATAAAATAAATTTTCAAAACAATAAAAACTGATCCCTCCATGCGGTGGAGACGTAAAATACGTAAAATATAGACGTAAAATACCAAAATAAATATCTGTCAAAAATTTGCTTTTTGTCAAACTGGTAGACCATTTATATGAAGGTATTTCAAACCTATGAATCAATCTCAAGATATATGTGTACCAAAAAGCAAGCAAAACTACATCACAATTATATTAATTTCTTGCAACACAGCTGCCACAGCTCAATATTATTTAGCTCTTGAAATTACATTCCAAAATTACATAATCATTTCAGGCAGTTTCTCATTTTAGCGTTAGTGACGTTTTAAAATTTTTATTTCAATGTCATATATAAGATTTATTTAGTTAACAATTATAGGAAGCTGTTATGAGTACCTGTAATGAGAGCTTCTACATGTATTTGACTATCAAAAAGAATACCATACACAAAAAAATATCTATCATAAACCAAACTGAGTTCTTGTAGTTTTTAGCATTACTAAATTTGACTAGATCCATGACTATTTTCCAAGACAGAATATTATTATTTCATAAATAACAGACAATTATGTTTTTGTTCTGAAAATTGCATATTTTCTTAAACCAACTCGTAAAAAGAAGACGTAAGGGAAAAAAAATTATTTTTACAAGACAAAAAATAAAATTTAATTATATTAATTTATTAAAATAACAAAAAGTTTTTTTTTGTTATCATAAAATTTTAATGAAAATACCAAAAAACGTAAAAGAAAAGTTGGATTTTTTGTTTTTCATTCCAAATTTAGTTGACTAGAGCTGAACTTTTACCATATAAGTTTAAACAATTTCCAGATTATTTAAAACGAAAAAGTTGTAGTTTTGTAACGATATTTGTAAGTTTTTGGTAAGTTTTGTTCTTCTTAAGGTTGACAAGAATTTTCAATTGCTATGAATTTATGAATATGTTTAATTTTTGTTTAGTAAATTATAAAGTTAAAGTTCGATGATAAAAAATGTTTGGAAAGTATTTTTCATGCAAAGTTTGTATAAAAACTGAGGTATAGAGGTATGTGTTAAAAGTGTAATACTATACCTAACGCGCAAAAACTCATCCATATCATTTAAATATAAAATTAAGTATTCCTCGCTCTTGTCACTTATATACGCAATTAAAGTCAAAACATCAAAACTGCATTTACCTTACTCACGATTTTATAACAATTACTACGTCTTTTTTTATTATATTTTGGGGTGCATATTTTAATTTGTTTTATTATTCACCTTTTAATCACGAGTACAGTGGATAAAAACATTGTTACATGAAATCTTTGTTTATATAAAATTTCATAAAATTATTGACACTGAACTGTAGTTCATTATATTAAATCACCATCACCAAAAATCTGGATTGTGTAATTACATTTTAATATGAATTTAATTATTAATGTATTCCATCCTTAACGGAAACATAAAAGGGAAATAATCCACCATAAGTTTATTGTAATTAACTGTAATAACAATTAAATAAACCAGAATTTTGTTCAAAGTGATGAATTTGTATAAGGGTTAAATTATGTGCGAAAGACGTGGAGTTTTATTACGGTAGCATAATAAAAAAAACACACGTTGGCTTCATTTATTTTTTTTAAATGAAGTGATTTTATTTAAAAAATGATGAGGTGTAAGGGTACATATATAATTTACTTTCAATTAACAATAATTTTAGAAGAACATTTTATTAAGCTGACACGAAATAGTATGATTCTAAAATAAAATGATTTAAATTCTATTATGAAAATTAGAAAATTAAATGAAAATTAAAAAATTAGAAAATTAGAAAAATAGAAAAATAGAAAATTAGAAAATTAGAAAATTAAAAAATTGGAGAATTAGTTAATTAGATAATTAGAAAATTAGAAAATTAGACAATTAGAAAATTAGAATATAAAAATTGGCAAATAAACAATTACAAAGTAGAATTAGAAAATCAGAGAAGAAGAAGCTGGAAATCTAGAAATTTAGAAAATTATAAAACTAAAGCTTAAAGCTTACGTTTGACGCGAAAACAAAAACTCTATTGTATAAGTTGAAGTGAAAACGTTTTAAAGTAAACTTCAAAACCATAAAATGCTTGATGATTCAAATCAAATCACTTGGCTATTTTGTCTTTATTACATTTTATATCAACCAACCTGTTCATTATATCCCAAAAATTATCATTTCAGATTTTATTGTTTTAATCTTTTTATTTTATATAAAAAAGAAAGATATGATTAAAAAAGTCTTTATCAGTATAACGTAAAGGATATACTTTACTTTGCTTTTGCTTCTGTTTTCGTAGGTTTACATTTTATTTTATCAAAATTTTTCGTTTTTACTTCTTGTTAAATCTTTTTCGCTCTCGAAAACGTATAACATTGATTTATTTATTTTGGAAGGATACAATTAATGAAAACTGAAAAGAAGTGATTATAACTAACGAGTAAAAATCGAGGTTGAATCTTGAAAAACTATATGAGCATGACAATATAACTTAACTAATTTATTAATATCAATTTGAGAAGACCATTTCCATAAAAAACTAATAAAAGGTACGTCAGTTGCTTAAGAACAGAAGTCAGACTCTTGAATTGTAATAAAACATAAGACTTACCCTTTCCAAATAATTTAAATTCATATCACAGCTGAAGTTTTCTCATTATGTGAAAGTACAAAAAAAAATTATACATAATTTCTTCCGGGCAATCCTTTTTTTATGGTTATGATTTTTTTCTCTCATTAGATAAAGAACCAAAAGCAAAAAAAAGGAACATTGGTATCCATATGAAACATATTCAAATTTATCTCTATGCGGCAAATAATTTTTTATGACATTTATTGTCGAAATTATTTATATGTAAATCCATTGTCTGGTTTGGTTGTTTGTTTTTATTATATTATAAACTTAACTGAAATTTTTCAGAGAATCTATTATACAAAGAAAACTTCACGAGGTTAAATTTGAGCGAGAAATCTCAACAGTTAAACAAATTTTTAAACTGTGATGTTTTTAATAAAATGTTTTGTGTAATAGTAAACTGGAGGACGCATGCTTGTCACAAAACATAGGTCAAAAATTAACAAACAATTAACAAACCAACAAAAACTGATCCATCCATGAGTTTCTTCCTCCCACTATACCAATCTTTAAATAAAATATAACTATGTTAGAACAAATAGAACCATCCAAGTACCAGCATCAGAACATTTAGTTTTTGGTTAAATCAGTCATTTCTTTAACCCTTGAAACAAATTGAATCACCATAAGAGCAATTTCACGAAGATTCAACAACGTTTTGACTTGACCCCTTTTAATTTTGATTATTTTTTGTTTATAGATAGTCTTTCATAAATAAAAACTGCCACTTCTCTTAGGATTTTTTTTTCGACCAGGGGTCTTCACAGGGTGCCCCTCAATTTTTTGTTATTTTGTGGTGTGCATTTAGACGAGCGATTGTAGAAAAACTACTGAATCGATTTTCATCAATGATATGTCGTTGAATAGGTATTAGAACAAAAATTTTAAAAATGTACACTGATAATTTTTTGAAATAATTTTCAACGGTGTAACATAAGAAAAAAACGGTGTAATTAAAGAAAAGATGGAGCTACACCTTTTTTTTTTTAAACTAAATTGAAGATTATTTTATATCTAACAACTTGTGAAAGCTTAGGACTAGCAATATTTTTTGTTTTTGTTAGATATAACAATAAAGGTACTAATCAATATCGATATCGATATCTGAAATATCGACATCAATTAGTACCGTAATAATAATATATATAATAAAATGAAAAATGTTAAGCTAGTCTTAAAGTGATCGCGTTCTGAATTAATACTTAAATAAATATATTAAATATATCTTTCTTGTTTTTAATTATAAGAATAGTGTGTGATAAAGATATAAAAATAGAGATACTACAATTGGCGACGAAGATGAGATAGTGTTAAAGTGAATAGTGAATTAAAGTAGTTCTCTAAATATCATCTATGAAAAGTGAAATTGTGTTAGATACGGTTCATCAGTTTATTCGAAATTTTTTTTCTTACAAATAAAATTTACAATAAAAACAATTATTTGTGATTGGTAGCGGTAAGTTTGGAACTCATTTATTTTATTTTTTAATCGTGTGATTAAATAAATTAGAAGTTCACACAACAATTAGTCTTGGAATATTTTAAAAAAAAATGTCCACTATAATAATATATTAATATCGTTGAAGTATTATTATTTATTATGTATATTTAATTATACTGAAATAAAACATAGGGTATACTGTGTATATTTATTCAGATAGCGCGTCGCGTCCTTGCGGAAAGCAACAGTTACAACAAAAAATATATATGTTAAAGGCGGTAAAATTTTGATCTGTCTTGTTGTAAAACACATTACAACCGGTTTAAAAAAGTTGTAATAAATAAATTTTGGTGAAAAATTTATATTCTATTATAAAAAATTATTTATTTTTGTTAATAAATTATTATCTTATTTTATAATTCTTTTTACAATAAAATTTTGACAATGTCTTCTCCTGATAGAGCAAATGTTGACGAGAAGAAATATAATAAACTAGGTAAAGTCTTGTATGGTCGAATAGCACCATACACACCCGGGGATTGTTTTCAATCTTATAAAGAGTTGGCAGAAGAATTTTTCATTATTAATAATATAGAAGGTGAATTGCGTAGATCTTTTTTACTAACGAGTCTAGGGTCGGTTGTGTATGAAAAATTGCGAACGTTGGTACACCCTATAAAACCCACAACATGTTCTATTGAGAAAATATGGCAAGTTTTAGAGGAATACTACAATCCTAAAACTCATACAATGGCAGAACGGTATAAGTTTTTAAAGTCCACACAACAAATGGGTGAAAATATTAGTGAATTCGTCGTTCGGATTAAAAACTTAGCCGAAAAATGCAATTTTGGATCTTTTATTCCTGATGATCTAACAAATTGTACCAGTACTGAATTAAAAAATCGAGCATTAGAGGATGCTTTGTTAGATAAAGTAATTATGGGTGTGGCTGATAACAAAATTCAGCAAAGTCTTCTCGAAAGAAGTGATCTCACTTTTGATAAGTGTATTTTGTTGGCTACAAATTTAGAAATGTCAAAAAAAGAGCAAGAGGCGATATCAAAACCAACATATACAAATGCCGTAAGATCTGAAAAGCCTAGAGGTAGAAGCCAGTCACGTAGACGATACAGAAGTCAAAATCGCTACAGAAGTTCTTCTAGGACAAGTCAAACCAACCGTTCTTCAGCACAAGAATCTTGTAATAGATGTGGTCGTCCTGGTGCTTCACACTCATATGCATTGTGTCCAGCAAAAAAGTGGAAGTGTTACAACTGTAACAAAATAGGTCATACTAGTACTGTATGTACTGCACGGGGTAACTCATCGAGAGTCAACACCATCAATGAAGTAATTAACAGTGCTCATGCGCACCACCATAGAACGTTTTCAAAAAAACGAAAAATTGAGTCTGTCAATTCCATATGTCCAGCTGAAGATTGTAATGTCGAAATAGAAGGTGTCAAAGTTACAATGGAAGTTGACACTGGCAGTCCAGTATCCATCATTAGTCAGGATGAGTACAAGAAAAAGCTTTGTCACTTGCCATTAAATAAAAAAAATTATCCTAATCTTATGAATATTTCAGGAAACAAGTTAGACGTGTTAGGTTCCGTGAAAGTAGCAGCAGTGATAGCGGGTAAGGAGCATCACTTAGAATTGATAGTCATCACCACACAACAACCATTTAAAGCATTACTGGGTCGTCGATGGTTGGAGCAAATACATCCACGATGGCGTGAGACTATAATGCCCAGACAGTCAAGGATTGTAAACCAGATACAACCACAGTGCAGTCCACAATCAGAAATGTCTTCATCTGAGCATGAACCACAAAAAGAAGGTAAGAGTCAATTTTGTTCCTTAAATAAAGAAGTAATGGAATTGAGACAGGAAATTTTGAAAAAATTCCCACACACAGTATCGTCAGATACATCCTTATTTATAAAAGGTTACGAAGCAGAGCTTCATATAAACGAATGTCAGCCTATATTTCATAAAGCTTATTCAGTTCCCTTTAGGCTACGAGAAAAAGTAGAGGGGGAACTGAACCGTCTAGTCGAGGAAGGTGTTTTGTCTCCTGTCCAATATAGTGAATGGGCTAGTCCAATCGTTACCGTTCCTAAAACCGATGGTAATATTAGATTGTGTATGGATTGTGGAGTCACAATTAATAAATTTTTGAAAACAATTCATTACCCATTACCCAATATAGAAGAAATTTTTGCATCATTGTCGAATTGTAACTATTTCTGTGTCATTGATTTGTCGGGTGCATATCAGCAATTAAAAGTGTCTGAGAGATCAAGTCATCTACTCACAATAAACACACATAAAGGTCTTTTTAGATACAACCGACTACCATTTGGTGTATCGTCAGCTCCATCAATATTTCAGAGCGTGATGGATCAAATTCTGCTAAAGTTGGAAGGTGTTTTCTGTTATTTAGACGATATTTTAATTGGTGGATCAACTTTAGAAGAATGTCAAGAGAGTTTGTTTATTGTTCTTGATCGACTAAATTCTCACAATATAAAAATAAATTTACAAAAATGCAAATTTTTGGTAGTCTCTGTTGAATATTTGGGTCATATTTTATCGGCAAATAAAGTGGAGCCGAATCCAAAAAAGATTCAAGCAATTTCAGATGCACCGCATCCGAAAAATATTCAACAACTTCAGTCATATTTAGGTCTAATTAATTATTATAGGCGATTCATACCCAATTTGTCTGCAGAACTGCATGAATTGTATTGTCTTTTGAATAAAGAGTCAGAATTTGTTTGGTCCGAAAAATGTCAGGCTGTATTTGATAAAACTAAACAGTTAGTTACCAGTCACAGTGTGTTAGTTTTATTTGATCCAAATAAACCAATAGTCATTACCACAGATGCTAGTTCTTATGGTCTTGGTGCGGTGATGTCTCATATTATAAATGGCGAAGAAAAACCTATTATGTTTGCGTCTAGCAGTTTATCACCAGCGCAGAAGAACTATTCATCATTACATCGTGAAGGTCTTGCAATAATATTTGCTCTTAAAAAATTCCATAATTATATATATGGTAAATCTTTCACAATTCAGACTGATCATCAAGCGTTAAAAGAATTGTTTGATACCACTAGGAAAATTCCTGCTGTAGCAGCTACTAGATTACAACGATGGTCTGTAATTCTAGGTATGTATGATTATAAAATTATACACAAGTCGGGTACAAAAATTGGTAACGCTGATGCTCTATCCAGACTTCCCTTGTCAGAAACTGCTAATTGTGAAGATGATTTAGAAATTGTTAATAATATAGATATTGTGTCTGAGTTGCCTCTAAGTGTAACTCACATAAGTCAAACCACACAAGATGATCCTATATTAAGTCTGGTGTATACATATCTTATGACAAAATGGCCAAGTCCTACTACCTTAAGTCAAGCAATAAAATGCCTATATAGATTGAGAAGTAGTCTCAGTACAGAAAATGGCTGTATATTTTATGGTGATAGGATTGTTATTCCATTAAAGTTCCAAAAAGAAATTTTAACGCATTTACATAGTGACCACATTGGAGTAGTCAGAATGAAAATGCAAGCAAGGTCCTATGTATTTTGGTCCAACATTGATCAAGATATTGAAACTTGGGTCAAAAGTTGTGAAGTCTGTCAAATGACACAAAATGTAAAAAAAGAACATTTAGAAAGTAAATGGCCACAATGTAGCATACCATTTGAACGAGTTCATCTGGATTTTTTCTTTTTTATGGCTAAAACGTTCTTAATATTGGTGGATGCTCATAGCAAATTTATAGATGTCAGGTTGATGTCTCGAACAAGGGCTCAAGACCTTATTGACAATTTAGAAGAGGTATTTGTCAATTTTGGTCTACCCACAGAAATTGTCACAGATAATGGACCTCCATTCAATTCATACGAATTTAAGTCTTTTTGCGAGAAACAGGATATAAAATTGAGCCATTCACCACCTTACCACCCTCAATCTAACGGTCTTGGTGAGAGAGCAGTACAAACTGTAAAAAAGTCCTTGAAAAAATATTTGCTGGATAATAATAAATTACCTCTAAAAAAGCATTTAAACAAATTTTTATTTCAATACAGGAACACATATTCCACAGTAACAGGACAAACGCCAAACGAACTTATATTTAGATATAAGCCAAAAACTGGGTTGGATAATATTAATCCACGTCCTCGAGTCAAATTTCAGTCAGAACCACAACATATAAAACACAGAAGTCAAAGTCATATACCAAGTCAAAATACATCCTTGCCCGGTTCACAGTTCAAAGAAAATGATAAAATTTTTTACAGAAATCATTTTAAAAATAACGTGAAATGGATACCAGCAATTTTTTTAAAACAAATAAGTCATAATACGTTCCTGAAAATGCTTAATGAAAGCGTGCGAATGGTCCACAAAAATCAATTTCGGAAAGTCGTGTTAAGTGACCATTATGCACCTCACTACAAAATATTAAATCAATCAACCATTTCTTCCCCAAAATCAACTCTAGGTCTAGGTCAACGTGAATACACACAACAAAACAAAGAAAGTCCAAGTCCGTTGAAATCACATAGAAGTAACCAAAGTCTAGGTAATGCAACAAAACGAAAAAGAACCACATCGTGTAGTCCAGATATACCGAGAAGGAGTAAAAGAATTCGAGAGGCGTATAGGAAACGTTGCATATCATACCGCAATTGATATTCATATAAATTTAATATAAATTAAACTTGAATGAATATTATATAAAAAAGTCATATTGAAATTTTTTTTAAGTCTAAAAATTTTACTAAAATATTTAAACTAAATTTTAAAAGGGGGAATGTTAGATATAACAATAAAGGTACTAATCAATATCGATATCGATATCTGAAATATCGACATCAATTAGTACCGTAATAATAATATATATAATAAAATGAAAAATGTTAAGCTAGTCTTAAAGTGATCGCGTTCTGAATTAATACTTAAATAAATATATTAAATATATCTTTCTTGTTTTTAATTATAAGAATAGTGTGTGATAAAGATATAAAAATAGAGATACTACAGTTTTAGAGATAAAATTCGTTGTGCATAGGACTGTCGGGAATCAGTTTTTTTTGTTCTGAAGGAAAATTATAAAAATGGCGTTATAAACTTAGAGATTTTTTTTTAATGTTAAATATCAAATATTTTATTATTAAATGAACTTTTTAAAATATTATAAAAATTATATATGTAGTACAATAAATAAAATAAATACAATTGTTAAAAATGATTTACGTATTTTACAAACAGAAGTTTCTTTTGAATAGGAAAACACTTCTGCAATTATTTTCTTTGTATTAGATGGCATAAAAAATGAAATGTTTATTTATCACTCTTATAAAAAATAATTTGACAGTCTCGACTGCAAACAAAAAGCCGTATAAATAACTAAATCTATTTAGGAACTTTTGGGAGAAGTATTATGTTCATGTTATGTTATTGTGGAATCATAAAGTAAAAGATTGTATTTTAACAGTAAATTACAAATGTTTTATTATTGAATAAACTTTTTAAAGTATCATACAAATTATATATGTAGGTTAAAGAAAATAAATATAGTTATTAAAAATTATTTACTTATTTTACATTCAAAAGATTCTTTTGAGTTAAAAAACATTTTTGCATTTATTGTCTTAGTATTTAATGGTATAAAAGAATGAAATTTTTGAGTTCCACTAGTAGTAATCGCATTTTTATATCGATTTTTTAATTTTTCTTTTGTTAATTGATATTCATTTTTACCGGCGTATCCAAAGTTCATGGTAGATTCCCATTTTGAAGCCCATTCGAAAAGTTTTTTTGGTGTATCAATAATATCTCTGCTCCCCATACTATAACGGTGTGCAGCACGCTTCAGTTTACCTCCAATCCCATCGCAAGGTCCCTTTCCATTACTGGTAGCATGAAAATGCCATTTTGCATCAACCCTAAAGTCTTTTTTATGGTGGTTTATTTTTGTATTGAGAAGGTGCAGATTCGTCGGTGTTATAAATAATTTTCCTAATATTAGAATTTATATGCGTTCTGATGAATTCAATAAGTTTTGTAATGAAAAGATGGACTGTAGTACTGTTGTGATATCCGAAATGAGTATAACACTTCGGTGCTGTATATATTCACTTACGGCACTTTTAAGATAAATGACAAATGGATGAATAGTAGCTTGTGAATTATTATAATGATAACCTTGACCCGAATCCTGAATTATGAAGGCGTAGTTTTCAGAAAAATCCCCTTGAACGAAGCACTCTTCTGGTTCTAATTTTTTTTCTTTCCTTTCCTTTCTTTTTTAATGTTTTATAATTCTGGAAAGCAGCATCAGTAATCCAAGACATCTTAGAGTGTTGAATCATTAGTTTCATATTTTGATTTATGGTACACACGCACATATTATGAACTTCATGGGATAATTTTATACATTCTTGTAGTTAAAGGGACGTGAATTTAATAAATCCTATTTTCACATCGGGAAACTTATTTTTAAACTCCACATAAGCTTCATTTAATGTACATAGCAATAAACGCTTTTGTGGATTTATGCTGAAATTGCTCATATTTTTTTTACTTTACATATATAATTTTTATAATATTTTTAAAAGTTCATTTAATAATAAAATATTTGATATTTAACATTAAAAAAAATCTCTTAGTTTATAACGCCATTTTTATAATTTTCCTTCAGAACAAAAAAAACTGATTCCCGACAGTCATATGCACAACGAATTTTATCTTTAAAACAAAAAATATCGCTAGTCCTAAGCTTTCACAAGTGGTTAGATATAAAATAATCTTCAATTTAGTTTTTAAAAAAAAATGGTGTAGCGCCATTTTTTCTTCAATTACACTGTTATTTTCTTATGTTACACCATTAAAAATTATTTCAAAAAATTATCAGTGTACATTTTTAAAAACTTTGTTATAATACCTATTCAACGACATATCATTTATGAAAATCGATTCAGTAGTTTTTCTACAATCGCTCGTCAAAATGCACTCACATCACAAAATAACAAAAAATTGAGGGGCACCCTGGGAAGACTCCTGGTCGAAAAAAAAAATTCTAAGAGAACTGGTATTTTTTATTTATGAAAGACTATCTATAAACAAAAAATAATCAAAATTAAAAGGGGTCATGTCAAAAATTCCCAAAAATTTGCTGAACTTGCGTGAAATTTTTCATAAATTACTTTTCTATTACTTTTCTATTTACTTTTCTTTCTATTTCCAACTTTGAACTTAAGGTTATTTTGTATTTTATTTATGTTTTTATAAATTAAATAAATATTGTTGGAAATATGAAATTGAAACACGTAAACCATATTACAAAGAAGAAAAAGTTCTAAGTTATTTGTGTTTGAAATTATCTTTTAAAATAAATAATAAAAGCAATAAAGTCGGTGTATTACAGAAAAAAAAGATGTGAATTAGCTCAGAAGATTGAATAATATTTATTTTATATGATGAGTTTTACTATAAGATTTTCCTGCAGATCCCACCCAAGTAATAAAGCTCTAAAAAATTACCTATGTTGCTAGTGGTTCTTTTACTTTGTAGAGTGATACTTGAAGCTCTAAAAACAATTAATGTTGCATAATAAAGGAGTTTCTACAAACTCTTAGCTCTAATAAAATGTAGAGCAGGAACTAACTATATTAGCTTTACATTATAATAATAATCTTATTTAGACCTTTAAAATCAAAGTAGTACAGCACTACTTGTTATAGACCTATAAGCTCTATTTCACCTTTGCAACAGAAAAACAAGCTATTATAAAGCTTTATTAAAGCTCTTAGCATTATTAAATCTAACTCTAAAAAGTGTCATCGTATGTTTACATTCAGTTTGTTTATAATTAAAAAATGCAACAAAAGAGCTCGTTGTTTCTTTTTACGTTAATTTAGAGTTATTGCAAGTATATGAATCTTTACTAAAACTTGCAGCAACATTTCGCATGACATGACATTTTAATATAAATAGAGAGAGAGATGCTTTATCTATGTTTTGTTGCATAAATGCGTTAGCATATAATCAACTTATTTTGTTACAAAGCAAATAGTTTTATAAAGAAGTAGCATGATTGAGGTAGCTCTATATTTAAATATTCTATTACAAGTAGCGTTATAAAGGATTAATATGTATCATGAAGCTCTGTATTGGTGTAACTTGTCATCATCTTCGTTTTTATAAAGATGGAGTGGAAAATGTATCGCCATTATGACCAAAAATGTTTTAATAACCATTTTTGAGAACTATGTATTTTGAATTTATCACGTATTACGATAACTGGATTTTTTTTGACGACCATTTATAACTTAGAATAAGTTTTAAATTTTAAAAATAAATTCCCCAAAATAAATTCATTTGACATAACCTGAAACTGTCAAAAATGCTACAAAAAATTCATAATTGTATAACAATTATTTTATTTTCCAGAAATTATACAATATTTACTAAGGGCGCATTGAAATGTGGGTCTTATATTATCAGGTTTTACCATAAAAATTAATTGGCACCTAAAATTCCCATACATATTCAAAAAATCATAATTATATTATTTATTTAAAATATTATTTAATTTATTTACGCGACATATAATATATAAAAGTTGAGAGAAAACTTAACACCAACATATTTTGGAACCATGTCGAATACGTATTAGTTTTATAATTAAAAAATTTTATTAAAAGAAACTATTTGTATTTGTTTTCAAAAGAAAACGTCAAAATTAAGCCTGATAGTAACTCTTAAAAACTCTAACACACAGCTGTTATATAGCTAAAATAGCTCTATTACATATTATTGAACCACTTGTTTAGAGTTATCTGAAGGAGAAATAAGCTGTAAAAGTAGCAAATTTTGCATCATAACAGCTCTGTTAGAGCTGTGGCAGCGCTACCTCAGCAAAATATAAAGCTATCAGCTCTATAGTTTAGCTCTAGAGCACTGTGAGAGCTTATATAAAACTGAAATTGTTAATTGGGCAGCATTTCAAAATAGCTCTCGAGAACGTGAAAATTTTAAAAAACCTTTTAATTAATTAATTAAAGAATAATTACAAAATAGATGCTCAACAAAAGTATTCAAAGCAAGTAAATAAATTTCATCAAAGCCAAAAAACTTCTCGGGTCACACTGAGCAACAGTAGAACTTTTGCCCAAACTGCTTCGATTTTTGTTACGAAACGGTTGTTTTTTCCGATCATATGCTGGCGATGTAAACTCTTATTCTTCGTTCTATCCACAATAGAACGATGAGTTCAATGGATCTTGCCTTTCTTTTCTTGAGTTTGCTTTCGTTAATTAATTTCACGTATATATATATATATATATATATATATATATATATATATATATATATATATATATATATATATATATATATATATATATATATATATATATATAAATATCTATATATATATATATATATATATATATATATATATATATATATATATATATATATATATATATATATATATATATATATATATATATATAATATATATATATTTATATATATATATATATATATATATATATATATATATATATATATACATATATATATATATATATATATATATATATATATATATATATATATATATATTTTTATTTTTGGTTTTTTGGCTTTAATATTTTATTATTGATAATAAAATGATATTTGGTTGAAGCCAATAATTTATTCTTTTAAATAAAATAAATTATTTATTTATTTTAAATAAAAAGAATCTTTGTTTTAAAAAAGAATAAAAAAATAGAATTTAAATTATTTTTTTGCAAACGTTTCGTATATTTAATACATCCTCAGTGCAAAAATTTTTTAATAAACTAACCATAATTTTTTCTACAAACAGAAAACATAAACAAATTGAACATAGAAAATTTTTATAAAAGAAAAATAGAGAATACTAGATAAGCTTTTAGAATTAAAATAAAAAGTACAATATTAAGTTAAAATGTTATCATAAATATTTTGCAGATAAACAGTATCTTTTTGTTTATTTATAGACTTTTTGCTCTTTTTAATTTGTATCATCTCCATTATACTCCTTTTTCTAAAATTGCTTTCTTTTTCAAGAATTTCAACGTTTGCGAAAGAAACGTTATGTCCAGCAACAGCAAGATGTCTTGGAAGCGCACTACTACCATTATCATCGTCAGAATTAACAGGCTTTCTTTTAGCATCATGTAAATGTTGATCAAAACGTTTCTTTAAAAATTGTTTTGTTTGTCCAGTATAAGTAAAATCACAAGAACATTTAATTTGATATATTACTTCGGTTTGTAATTCCTTCGGTACTTTATCTTTTAATTTTGAAAATAAGGTTCCTCCAATAGTTTTAGATGATCTTCCAACAGCATGAATATTATAATGAAAAAGTAAACTTTTTTTTAAAAAAAAATCCGAATATACTAATAACTAATGCAGATAAAGGTAGTGTCACTGTCATTTTAAATCGTGATGAATATTTGTCTAAAAACAATGTTATGCTCAACAATAATGAAGTTTACATAAAAATTGAAAAAGACAATACATCTAAAATACAAGGTTTGTTGAATACTATGATGATGGATTGGCAAAGAAAAGGAAAGATCACAGAGAATCAAGGTAAATTACTTAGATCATATACTGGTGTTGTAGGTAAATTGTATTCATTACCAAAAATTCCCAAAAGTGGCATTCCTTTAAGACCTATTGTCAGTTCTATTGGAACACCATTATATGCTTTGTCCTCTTACTTATCAGACATTTTAAATCATTTTGTTGGACATTCAAACACTTATGTAAAAAATGCTGAAGATTTTAAAGACAAAATTAAAAATGTAATTTTACCACCTGGATATAAATTGTTATCATTAGATGTTGTTTCTTTGTTTACTAATGTTGATAGTAATTTAGTCATCAAACTAATAGAAAAAAACTGGATGTTAATTAAAGAAAAAAGTGGTTCAAAATTATCAAAAACACAATTTGTTGATGCTTTGAAATTAGTTCTATTTAATTGTGAGTTTTCTTTCAACAATCAAATTTATAAACAAATTTTCGGTTCACCTATGGGTTCGCCAGTTAGTCCGGCTGTTGCTAATCTTGTCATGGAATTTTTAGAGCAAGAAGTTTTAGAAAAATCAGAAATCAAACCACTTTTTTTCTATCGCTATGTTGATGATATTATCATTGCTGTTCCTGAAGAGAAGATCGTACAATTTAAAGAACTTTTTAATTTGTTTAATAATAACATACAATTCACTATTGAAATTGAACATAACAAACAAATATCTTTTTTGGATCTTTTGATATATCACAATGATGATGGATCGTTGATTACGGATTGTTTTCATAAAAATACGTGGTCTGGAAGATACTTAAATTTTAAATCATGGTTGCCAATGTCTTACAAGAAAAATACAATCACTTTATTAGCAGATAAAATTTTACTTTTGTCAGATAAACGTTTTCATAAAAGAAATTTTGATCTTCTTCAAGAAACTTTATTATCAAATGATTATCCCAAAAAATTAATCAAATTAATGATAAATAAATCATTGTTTAAAAATTATAATCGTAATATTATAGAAGTACCTCCTATAAATGTCGAAACAAGTGTTGCACCCCAAAATGTTCTACCTACGTTTGTATCTTTACCTTATGTTAAAGGTGTTTATGAACAAATAAAAAATTTACTTTTTCATTATAATATTCATGCTGTTGGAAGATCATCTAAAACTATTGGAGGAACCTTATTTTCAAAATTAAAAGATAAAGTACCGAAGGAATTACAAACCGAAGTAATATATCAAATTAAATGTTCTTGTGATTTTACTTATACTGGACAAACAAAACAATTTTTAAAGAAACGTTTTGATCAACATTTACATGATGCTAAAAGAAAGCCTGTTAATTCTGACGATGATAATGGTAGTAGTGGGCTTTCAAGACATCTTGCTGTTGCTGGACATAACGTTTCTTTCGCAAACGTTGAAATTCTTGAAAAAGAAAGCAATTTTAGAAAAAGGAGTATAATGGAGATGATACAAATTAAAAAGAGCAAAAAGTCTATAAATACTAGGTCATTCAATAAGTCCGTAGGATGACACATAGATGGCATTACTAGAATTTTTTCCATATGGTTTTTATTTAGTACTAACCTTCAAACGATACGTGTATAAATTTGACAGCAATCTGACTATTTATTCGTGAGTTATAGCATTTTGTGTGAAGCAACTTTTGTTTTTGAAAAAAAATGGAAAAAAGTGAATTTCGAATTTTAATAAAGCATTGCTTTTTGATGAAAAAAAATACAGTGGAAACCAAACAATGGCTTGATAAACATTATCCAAACTCTGCTCCATCGAGACAAATGGTAGAGAAGTGGATGGCTGAATTTAAATGTGGTCGTACCAGCACAAAAGATGCAGAGCGCAGTGGACGCCAAAATGAGGCTGTTATTCCAGAAAACATAAAAAAAATCCACAAATTGGTTATGAACGATCGCTAATTGAAGGTGCACGAAATAGCTGACATTGTAAAGGTAGCAGATGGTAGTGTTTTTACCATTTTACATGAACATTTGGGTATGCGAAAGCTCTGTGCAAATTGAGTGCCGCGTGAGCTCACAGTCGACCAAAAACAACAACGAATCGATGCTTCGGAGGAGTCTTTGGCACTGTTAAACCGCAATAAAAGGGAATTCTATCGTAGATATGTGACAATGGATGAGACATGGCTTCACAATTACACACCAGAATCCAAAAGACAGTCAGCTGAGTGGACAGCAGTCGACGAACCGAATCCAAAGCGAGCAAAGACGCAACAGTCGGCCGGTAAGGTGATGGCGTCTGTATTTTGGGATACGAACGGAATAATATTCATCGACTATCTCCAAAAAGGAACCACCATCAACAGCGAGTATTACTGTGAACTTTTGGATCGATTGAAGGCTGAAATCGCAAAGAAACGGCCACATTTGCAAAAGAAAAAAGTGTTGTTTCACCAAGATAATGCACCGTGTCACAGATCGATGAAAACGATGGCAAAATTGAATGAATTGGGCTTTGAATTGCTTACCCACCCACCACATTCTCCAGATTTAGCCCCCAGCGAATTTTTCCTGTTTTCAGATCTCAAGAGAATGCTTGCTGGAAAGAAATTTAAGTCCAATGATGAAGTAATCGCTGAAACTGAGGCCTATTTTGACGAGAAAGAGAAATCGTACTATAAAAGTGGTATAGAAAAGTTGGAAAATCGCTATACTCGTTATATCGCCCTCGAAGGCAACTATGTTGAATAAAAAAATCGAGTTTTGTCAAAATGTTGTTTTTTTCTTACTTATCCTACGGACTTATTGAACGACCTGTTAAACAAAAAGATACTGTTTATCTGCAAAATATTTATGATAACATTTTAACTTAATATTGTACTTTTTATTTTAATTCTAAAAGCTTATCTAGTATTCTCTATTTTTCTTTTATAAAAATTTTCTATGTTCAATTTGTTTATGTTTTCTGTTTGTAGAAAAAATTATGGTTAGTTTATTAAAAAATTTTTGCACTGAGGATGTATTAAATATACGAAACGTTTGCAAAAAAATAATTTAAATTCTATTTTTTTATTCTTTTTTAAAAGAAAGATTCTTTTTATTTAAAATAAATAAATAATTTATTTTATTTAAAAGAATAAATTATTGGCTTCAACCAAATATCATTTTATTATCAATAATATATATATATATATATATATATATATATATATATATATATATATATATATATATATATATATATATATATATATATATATATATATATATATATATATATATATAAATATATATATATATATATATATATATATATATATATATATATATATATATATATATATATATATATATATATATATATATATATATATATATATATATATATATATATATATATATATACTTGTAAAAAAATGTAAAACGTGATAATTTGAAAATAGCGTCAAATGCCCAAGTGCTGAGAATTCATTAAAAAAATTTTTGCGCAGAGAGACGTTTCTAATAGTTTTATACTAAAATCTTTATAAAACTAGAACTATCTAAATTAATTTTTGAGTGCATTTTGAACATTTCATAAAAACATCAAAGGTCCAACGAAAAAAGCAAGCAATACAAATAAACGCCCAACCTTTTAAACAATTTCTACTGTAGAAACTGTGTTTATATTTAAAATACGATTTTATTGAGTGGAAACTGTTTACTGAAAAATGAACAACTTTCTGTGATGACTTCTGGATTCTGCTTTTACCAAATGACAAATGCTCAAAATCTGCACACTTCTTGTACAAGGGTCTGTTAGACACAGCTCAAATAATGACATATAAATAAAATTATAACTAAGAAGTTGGTCACTATTAATGTATGTTTCTTGTCACATTGACATCAAGTTCAGTTTGCTGCCTTACCTATAATATCAAAATATGAACAAGAAAATGCCGAGTTTGAACAATTGGCTTACACAAAAAAAGTTGTAGTGATCAACTTTTGTTTACAGTGAAGACACATTACACTAAATAACATCTAAATATAACTCAAAATTATTTTAAAAAGCTTCATAAAAAAAGAGAAATCCGCCCATAATAGAAATAGGCCATGATTAAAGCAAAATTGAACATGCGATTTCAAATTACTTAGCAAGATTTATATCGAAATATAAATTATGTTAATATAAATTTACGGCTATGTAACTAAACCATTATAAATAATTTTAGTGTTTTGTCCAGAAACTCAGTTATTTATTTAGTATAATTTATTCTTTATTATTTAATAAAGAAGTTAATTATTCTCACACAAATCCATTACAGAAAAGGTTGACTATCAAAATCCATTCCCTCCTCTCATATAATTACAACAAAATCTAAAAGTTCATATCAATCTCAGACAATGTTCTTACACAAACAAATTTCCAATCAAAAAATCTAACATTTCCTTGAAAATAATTCTTCTGTAAAAAAAAACAAGAATTTTCTTTCGTCGTTCTTCAACTTTATTCGATTCATCAATTTGATATAATTTCATTGAAATTTGCTCACCTGGAATTAAATGAATAACAATAGATTTGTGATAGTCTTTAAGAAGTGACACAAAAAAGTACACAATCGTTGTCTATTTTTAATCTTATTTTGTTTTATTTGACAACAAATATTGTTGTAATGTCAACGAACGAAAAGATAAATTTAACTTTACCAGAAATTTAAATAGAAAATAGTTTTCCTTAGCAAAGGGAAAAACTTGATATAACTTTCGGGTTTTGTTTAACAAATGTTTATTTGAAAGATTTAAATCTGTTTGTCTTTTGTTTTACAACAAGAGAATTGATAAGGAATGTTATCCATACACATTAGTAACATAAGGTATTGTTTTGTTAAGCTAAAATTGTTTTGAAGGATGGGTAAACGAGAAACAGATTGTTTTAATTTTTTGCCTTCTACTAAGCTTCATATCATTTCATCCTCGTCAGTTACGACAATTATAATCAAAAGTAACGTTTTGTAAGCTTTATTTTAATATTTTATTTAGATTTAAACAAATATAACAAAAACTGACAATACGAAAAACAAAGTTCTAAACAAAAGTACTTTTGCTTTGCAAAGAAGCAAAGTTTAACTGTGTGAGCACAACGAGATTAAAGCTTTTGAATGAATATAAGTTTTTAGTTTCTGAATATTTAATTTTCAAGTTCTGGTGCAAGATTAAAATAAACAAACAACTGTAGTAAAACTTCAAGATGATATAAAATTCGATGGAAGACGAGTTTTATTATTTAACGAGTTAAACGAAATAATTCGTTATTAAATCAAATGCTAACCCTGGAACAAAGATAACAAGTTAAAAATTGTAGGTTTTCGAGCATTTTTTAATTTAACTTTATCCTGAAAATTTTACCTAAAGGAAATAAGTTGAAAAGATAGAGTTCTGAAAAAACCTATTAGGAATAAGCTATTTTATTGTTTTCAAAGAAATCTTTATGGATTACTTAAATTTTTAAAGGGATGTAATTGTTTTGTCATAGAGCATTAAATTTAAATCAACTTGGTTTTGTAAACGAAAACACGTTTCATTCTCAAATTAGTCTCTAGTTTTTTAGTCCCTGCTATTGGTAGTGACAGATTACATGACACTGACAACGGCAGTGATAAATGGTACTGGCAGATAAACTCTTTTCAGTCAACAGTAGCACCATTAATCGTAGTTATGACATATTTTTTGATGATGGCATGCTATTGCTTGTTCACAGAAACGAACTTTTATGGAAATGGATGAAGTTTGAAATATTGGACAAATCAATGTGTCACATGATTAAGGAATTTGTCAGTAGCTGGCTCTTTGGCAACACATCATTTTTATAGCTTAGTTGCAGTAAATTTTTCAAAAATTGCAGCCATACTATCATGAAATATGCCATATCTTGTTATGTGATTGGGTTTATTGTTTAATTACTCAAAACAGTAAAATTAAATTGATTTATTATTATCGTTGACAATTAATTACTTTTTCTGTATAAGGAAATGTTACTCAAAATATCATTAATTGAAAATGATTATAAAAAATAATCATCCTCTCTCTTTAGGACACTAAATAATTAATCAGTATTAACAATAACAGTTTAAATTTTAAAAGAAACAACGGTATTCATCTTAGTTTAAGAAAAACAACATTTTTCTTCAACCAGCCAAAAAAAAAACAAAATTGTTTTTCTAATTTATCATGTTGCTCTCGCTAAATTCAGTAAAACACAAATCCTGGAATTAGTTTCATTTAAGAAAAATAGAAAATAATTTTATTTTGTTTTTATTTCTCCGATTCAACTTTTGTTAATTCCTTAATTTATTTATTTTTTATCATACTAAAAGATTTAAGTTTAGGTATAAAGCAAATAAGATGCTTTTTGTTTGCTACTAATGTGGTTGTTGCCGCACAGTGGAAAGAAACTTTAATTACATTTCTCTAATAATAATAATTGAATTTCTTCAAGAAGTTAAGTTGTTAAACCAAGAAAATGTAAAGTACTAGATATTAGTTCTAAAACAAGTTAGGGTTTCTCAGCAAAAATAGTAGATTTTTATACAAGTAGTGAAAACGTCTCTTTTTGCGTGACTGAACGGTTTGTCCACGAGACGCGATGGCATCGAGTGGAATAAGTTCAGGAACGCAAAAACGTTTTTACCACGCGTAGAAAACGCTAGTTTTACAACGCTCTTAAATATAAATGATAATATTTACAAATTTATCTACTAAAAACTTACAAAACGACATATCTAAATTTGACTGTGTAAAAAATAAACAAGATTGTATTTATAAATAGCATTTTTACCAGTGTAAAATAATGTTATTATTGTGTTCGCCTACAGATGGAATAATAACAGGCGAACACAATAATAACATTATTTAACACTGGTAAAAATGCTATATATAAATATAATCTTGTTTATTTTTTACACAGTCAAATTTAGATATGTCATTTTGTAAGTTTTTAGTAGATGAATTTGACATTATGAATAATGAAAATAGTTCATATATTTTCTCTAGGTGATGTATAGCCTGTTAACGCACTAGTCTTACATTGTTAGGGTCGACGGTTCAAATCCAGTCAAATCCAATATGGATTTTCTGGATTAGAATTACAGAGCCGATTTAGATGTTAAGTATTGGTGTTGGGTAGTTGATAAGTTAGTTTAAGGGTGATATGGGCATCACCAGCCCCAACCATTAGTTAAGAAAAATGAAAATATATTTTCTTTAAAAAATTTTACAGATATTACAGATATTTTTTTTATCGACTGGAAGTCATCGTTTAAAGTATAAATTTATAAAATTATAGGCAAAGTTGCAATTAAAAATAAATTTTTTAATATAATTTATTTATTTATTTAAAAAATTTTTTTATTTTTTTTTTTTTGCGGAAAGAAGTCAGAGAATATATTTTTTTGGCAAACGGCTGTAAAATTTAACTTTGCTGCCGCTAGGGAATTAGCTAAGGTCTTACTTTTTAGCCTGACAGCAAAAGTAACGTTTAGCGACAGCAAAAGTTAGCCATTTTCATTTTATGTTACGGAGGCTGTAAAGTAGCATTTGTTATTTGTTAGTTTGTTATTTTTCCAAACATATTGTAAACCATGACAACAAAAAATAAGTTGATTCTCATTGGATTATGATATTTTGAATTATTGCATTTTGCTATGACAACACACAGTTGAAAAAGTAACTGCAATATTTAAAGCAAGTCTTGCAATAGGAGCTATGCGTTGCAGGTTATTATTGAATTGTAAAGTAAATGTTGCATTAAACCTAATTTCAATGCATTTCTATAAAATTTAAAACAACTCTTGCATCATAATTTATTTCTATAGAACAGCTAGAAGTTTTAATGCATGCGTAATAATCAAAGTAACTCGAAATTATGATGTAATTTGCATTAAAATGTCATACTAAAAAAATGTTGCGCGTAATTTATGTAATGCAAATAACAGACATTTTTAAACAACAAGCTTTATATTTTACTCCTAAGTACTCTGTTAAATATTGATGCAAAGAGCATTAGAGCAACTTTATATAGCAAGCTTTGTATTGTTTTGTAATGGAAACTTCCGTAGGACCTATATGTGTAGCAATTTGCATTACATATTCAATTTTTTTTTAACTGTGCAAAACATAACAAACAGTTTCATTGAAAAATGAAATGTGGAATTATTGGCTATGACAACAAAATAACAACTATTTCAATTGGATTATGAAATTTTGAAAAGGCTGCTTTGATAAAAAAATTTTATTTATACAAATTTAAATGTTTTTTTTCTCTTTTTTGGAAGTAATTATGGCGATAAAAATTCATATTTATAAAAAGTTTGATGTATTAATTTTATCTTCTTTATATATATAATTCTACTGTACATGTGTATGACTGAACCCCTCCTAAACGGCTGAACTGATTTAAATGAATTTTTTGTGTGCGTTTGAGTGGCGCTCCGAATGGTTTAAATTTATAAATCAGCCCGGCAGAGGCGCTGCCGTCGGTATTGTCACTAAACTCCTCCTAAACGGCTGGACCGATTTGAATGAGTTTTTTTTTGTATGCGTTTGGGTAGCGCCTTGGATGGTTAAAATTTACAAATCAGCCCAGCAGAGGCGCTGCAGTCGGTATTGTCACTGAACTTCTCCTAAACGGCTGGACCGATTTGAATGAATTTTTGTGTGCGTTTGGGTGGCGCCCCGAATGGTTTAATTTTATAAATCAGCCCAGCAGAGGCGCTGCAGTCGGTATTGTTACCAAACTCCTCCTAAACGGCTTGACCGATTTGAATGATTTTTTTCGTATGTATTTGGATGGCACCCTGAATGGTTTAGATTCACAAATCAGCTCTGCAGATGGCGCTGCAGTCGGTATTGTCACTGAACTCCTCCTAACCGGCTGGACCGATTTGAATGAATTTTTTGAATGTGTTTGGGTGACGCCCAGGATGGTTTAGATTCACAAATCAACCCGGCATATGGCGCTGCTAATTATATTAATCATGCGTGGCTTCATGAACGAGCTATTTTAGCCGCAAAAAATATCGATGTTGACGCTATTAACTTCAAAATACAACAGTAATTACCCGGTAATGTGATATTGTTCAAATCGATCGACACTGTTCCCGATCCTGACGAAGCAGTCAACTATCCTGTTGAACTTTTTTATTCGCTGGATTTACCAGGAATGCCACCACATAACTTGCGATTAAAAATTGGCTCACCTATCATTTTGCTTCGGAATTTAAATCCACTTAAGCTATGCAACGGTACAAGATTAGTCATAAAAAACTTTGGGCAATGTTCTTGAAGCTACAATTTTGAACGGCTAATTTGAAGGTGGAGTTGTTCTTCTGCCACGAATCCAAATGATCCCTTCAGACTCACCCATTCCGTTCAGACATCTGCAATTTCCAATTCGCTTGGAGTTTGCCATGACTATCAATAAGTCACAAGGTCAAACAATGTCGATTTGTGGGTTGGATCTAGAAAATCCGGTCTTTTCACATGGCCAATTACATGTGGCGTGTTCTCGCGTTGGGAAACCATCAAATTTATTCATTTATGCTGCTCAGGAATTGACTAAAAATATTGTTCATCAACTTGCATTAAGATAAAATTAAACAAACAATATTGATTATAACGAATTGTTTTTAGAAAAATTGATGTTATTTCAAAATAAAGAATTATGAAATTATTATATTATTTGTCTTTCATTTCATATTTTGTTTAATATCCTAACCGCTTGAAATATCATGCAGGACAACGTCTGTCAGAATGATGTCTCTGATAAGTATAAGTTCAATCCCGACGCGACAATAATTACTTATTGTCGGGAATATTACTTTCAACAATTACTTTAAGCTTAATCACTCACAAAACTCCAAAAAATTAATATTCCCATAATGTTGTCTATATATGGCAATATATTGACCGTGTGTCATATATTAGTTTCGCATTGATTTGCAACATCCAATAATGACTACAATGACTCAGAATGTTGACTAAATAGAAATATTTCTCATCCTATGAATTCACACGTAGTACTGCCTAGAAGTTTAATACAAAACTCCAAAATAAAATTTTAATTCTTTTTGCATCATTATCTTCTATTTATAAAATTTAATGTGTAGGCTGGGGCCGTTAGCTTTTTGAGATGAAAAAATTAGTAGCAGGTAACGGCCGGCTGGAATATATAGTTGAGGTCATAAACAATGAAAAAAAAAACTTTCGAACTTGAGATGAAGGGAAGTAGTGAAATGGGGTGATGTGTAAGGGGAGAAAACAGTTTTCCGTTATTTGTAACGAAACGAGGCCTCATAGAGAAAAGAGTTTCATATAAAAGTTGTAGATAATAAAAAAATCTAAAACTTTAGTGAACACATTTTTCGACATAACCTCAAAGTTTGCGAGAAAATGATGAGAAACCGATTTTTCTGTTTTTTATTTTTTTTTCGCGTGAAAATTATTTAATTTTAATGAAACTTTGTGAAAGTACGTAATTATTTGCACACAATAAGCATGAATTTTTTCAATTATGGAAAATAAATATTTTTCAAGATTTTACCATTTTTCCGAAAAAACACCCCTATCTCCGGCGAACAACTTTATTGATGTTTTTTTGGATTTTGATGTTGTTCTAGTACTCATTTTGTTTGTCAAGATGTCTACTCTCAAATAATAAAACGATTTTAATGATTTATTGTTATTTAGCAGCTTAAAATTGAGAAAAACCGAAAAAAAAATTTTCGAATCTCGAACTTGTCGATTTTTTTAATTTTTTTCAATTTTTTAGCATATTTATTTTAATAGTTCATAATATTTTAAAGAAAAAACTTTCTTTGGTATAAAATAAATAAAGTTGAATGAATTTACTTATTGGAAACAACGCTTAAATTGAATAAAGTAAAAAATAAAAAAATGCTGTTACGTATTCAAACAGGAAAAAAATTACAAAGTTTAAAATTTAACAGCATAATATAGGGTTGGCACGTGTCCTACTTTCGGTAGGACAGTCCTACTTTGGAGCAAGAATGTCCTACGTCCTCCTTTACTATAAAAATGTCCTACTTTAGGCAAACTGTAATACAATATCTTACACTGAAAAAAATAGTTTTTTTTCTACCTATTTCTCTCAATAAACGCGCAAGCAAAATAAGTAATTGTTATTGCACCTTTACTTATATTAAAATTGTAACTGATTATTTAACTTTATGTCGAAAGGTTAGTAACAATAGCAAATAATTTACATTGCTGACATATGTGAATATCTGTGCTTTATTGCACGATTTATTCAGGTTGTAAATACAGATGTAAAGGTAATATTACCCATGGTAAAATTACCAGTAAAATTGGTAATATTACGTAATATTACTTAGGCTTGGTAAAATTGGTAAAATTGCAATAAAATTTTGTTAACCTTTGTTTCATAAAAATCAAAGTTTGTGCTTTTTTTGTGGAATTATAGAATATTTACTACAGCAACAAGAATATTTATTACAAGATGCCTAGATCTTAGTCCAAAATGCATCTGAGGTATTGAACACTTTTTTAAACAGCTGTAGATTGAGGCCATCCAAGGTTATTGATTCCAGCAAATCATTTCATTTCAAATGACATGCAGTTCGGTTATGACATAACAGTATGTCTTTGTGCAGTACCCACTGGTGAGCAATTGATACGAATAAAAGAGTAAATATTTTGCATTTCATCGGTACACAGCGGTGAACTGTTTTTCAATTGCAGTACGTGGTGTGACAGATCAAATGAATAAAAAAAATTCTAAAATATAAATATAAACATTAAAAAATTTTTTTTTTCAATTAAGCCAAATAAAAACATATAAAAAAATTCTGTTGGAAAAACAAAAGCTTCATTTGGCTCTAGAGTAGTTGCAGTATAGACGGATTTCTATATTATTTCTTCGCTTTGAATGTTAGATTGAATATTTTTGTGAAGTTCGTAGATGCCTTTATTGTTGGCCGCAAGTGGAGTCGAGTGGCACATGTCACACGTTTAATGCCGTTGACAATTATCAATGCTGAAAAAACGTTGAACCGTGCTTATTTTCCAACTACATGCGATGAAAGTAGCATTTATCTAGATTGGGATGCATCGCATATAGTTTGAACATATATTAAGTAAGTTTCAATGAATATGCTTGGTTTTTTCACTTTTTGAACTTGTGCCGTTCAAATGTTTTTATATTTCCATTCCATGTGCAATACTAATACTTTAACATTTTCGAATATAGTATTGTCCTTACAAACGCATAACTTCGACATAACAGTGAAGAAAGTAGTCATGTCATCGTTGAAGCCAGTTGGTCCAGAATTTGTTCCATTTTTGCAGATGTGCAAACAATGTGTTGCCCGTTTTCAAGATGTACTGCTAAGGATAAACAACAGCCGATTTTCGTTCATTTTTTAGAGTATAAAAGAATTTTCCAAAGCTGATTATGTATATTCCTGTCTATAAATACTCTGCGAGTAAGCATATTTAACTCCATAAAAATATATTTGATTTGCATCTAATGTTTTTATAAACTATAGAAATGATTGTGATAGAGTCGTACAATTTGAATTGTTTAAAAACGCAACCATAATTTAATTTTTTGATCCAATTTTATATTTTACCTATTTTACCAATTTTACCAATCTTACCGGTAATTTTACGGTAAAATTGCCATAAAAATATTTTACCGGTAAATTTACATCTGTAGTTGTAAACCACCATTGTTTAAATTTTGAAATAAAACCACCGTTAAACCTCTGTTTTTTTAAATAACTTTTGTTACAAAGTACCTGTTCTTAGAAAATTATTAATTATTATTAATTATTATTAAAATAAAATGACTGAACCGAATTTTGTTATAAAGTAAAACCTTTGCACTGAAAAAAAAATTGAAGTTCATGACAACCTCATCTCGTAGTTGGTAGTTGATTATTCATGCAAAGAAAAGTTATTTGCAGACAATTTCACTGTGATTGGGACAACTACACGATAACATTTTCCTAACAACAGAATGAGGTTTATTTAAAATATAAAGTGTTATATCCAATATAACAGTAGTTGAATAAAAATAATAACTATTTCCCTGAAACAAATTTTCTTTGGCCTTATATCATGAATTTTCCATTTTAAAGTTTAAGTATTTGAGGTTAATTGAACTATATTTTATTTTCACATAAATATTTCGTGTGATTGTCTCAACTTCATCGGTTTATAATTGTAGAGTTGTTGAAGCAATTTTGTAGTTTGATTCGCCATATGTGACCGCACGGTGAGGTTGAGACAATTGCATTTCGATTGGAAATAGGACATGTTTTTTTCAGTGTGGATACAGAAAGCTAACGATTTTGAAGGAATATGTAAATAAAATACACAAAACTACTACTACTTATGAGTAACTTATACAGTTACTTAACTACTTATGAGTAACTAGCTTACAACATAAGTTTATTGATTTTTTTGAAAGTGCCAATGAATCAGCAGACGGCATGTTTGGCTGTATTTCTGAGTTCTTAAAACTTTAAGTTTAAATTTTTCGAGTGTTACCGCATTGGAGGCTAATAATATCAATGCGAATTTGTATGCCATTATTCATTATAAATAAATAAATTAGCATTACAGAAATAACGCCCATACATTCATTCATACTTACACCAAACCGAAACCGATTTTTTTTTTAAAAAATTTATTTTTAACTGAAAATTGATGTGGCACAAATCCAACGAGTTTTTTAGTTTTGAGACATTAGAGGTAGTGTGTCCTAGAGTGTGTAGTAGTTTTGTGTATTTACATATTCCTTCAAAATCGTTAGCTTTCTGTAGCCAAAGGTTTTAACAAAATTCGGTTCAGTCATTTTATTTTATTAATAATTCTAAGAACAGGTACTTTGTAACAAAAGTTATTTAAAAGAACAGAGGTTTAACGGTGGGTTTATTTCAAAATTTAAACAATGGTGGTTTACCTCCTGAATAAATCGTAATAAAGCATAGATATTCACATATGTCAGCAATGTAAATTATTTGCTATTGTTACTAACCTTTCGACATAAAGTTAAATAATCAGTTACAATTTTAATATAAGTAAAGGTGCAATAACAATTACTTATTTTGCTTGCGCGTTTATTGAGAGAAATAGGTAGAAAAGAAAACCTATTTTTTTCAGTGTAAGATATTGTATTACAGTTTGCCTAAAGTAGGACATTTTTATAGTAAAGGAGGACGTAGGACATTCTTACTACAAAGTAGAACACGTGGCAACCCTATAGTATGCTGTTAAATTTTAAACTTTGTAAATTTTTTTCTGTTTGAATACGTAACAGCGTTTTTTTATTTTTTACTTTATTCAATTTTAGCGTTGTTTCCAAATTCATTCAACTTTATTTATTTTATACCAAAGAGAGTTTTTTCTTTAAAATATTATGAATTATTAACATAAATATGCTAAAAAATTGAAAAAAATTAAAAAAATCGACAAGTTCGAGATTCGAAAATTTTTTTTTCGGTTTTTCTCAATTTTAAGCTGCTAAATAACAATAAATCATTAAAATCGATTTACTATTTGAGAGTAAATCGACAAACAAAATGAGCACTAGAACAACATCAAAATCCAAAAAAACATCAATAAAGTTGTTCGCCGGAGATAGGGGTGTTTTTTCGGAAAAATGGTAAAATCTTGAAAAATATTTATTTTCCATAATTGAAAAAATTCATGCTTATTATGCGCAAATAATTACGTACTTTCACAAAGTTTCATTAAAATTAAATAATTTTCACGCGAAAAAAAAATAAAAAAGAGAAAAATCGGTTTCTCATCATTTTCTCGCAAACTTTGAGGTTATGTCGAAAAATGTGTTCACTAAAGTTTTAGATTTTTTTATTATCTACAACTTTTATATGAAACACTTTTCTTTAGGAGGCCTCGTTTCGTTACAAATAACGAAAAACTGTTTTCTCCCCTTACACATCACCCCATTTCACTACTTCCTTTCATCTCAAGTTCGAAAGTTTTGTTTTTCATTGTTTATGACCTCCACTATATATTCCAGCCGGCCGCTACCTGCTACTAATTTTTTTTATTTCAGCTATAAAAATCCATAACGGCCCCAGCCTAGTGTGTATGTTTAAAATTTGTAAATGCGTTTGTATTCACCCTCATCGAATGTATTGTCACTATTCTAACTGCCCTTGCTGACCATTGAATGACATCACGATTACAATTTTTTTGTAACTTTTTTCAGTAAAGAAAGCGTATATTAAACGGCTTGAACACTGTGAACATTTTTGAATCTATATTTGTTCCGTATAATGTTCAATATAGAGACACACCTGAAACCTTACACACCTGAAAACTTATTTAATTGCGTATTTTTATATATCCTTCGTTTTATGTATAATACTAATTTTTTTATATTTTGCTGATCAATTAGAGTGCTGATCCTTTTACATTCATATTTACAAAAAAAATAGAAAATCATTTCTCATTACTACTCTTTGAAATTATTGCTACTACGTCAACAAAATGTATACACACAAACTTTATTTATAGGCGTAGCAAAGCACGCCGGGTCCCGCTAGTATTTATAAAAAATTTAAACGTTTGCCGAAAAAATAGTGTATTTAATTCGGAGCTAAAGTGACTTTTTGTGTTTCGTCTATAATTGTCAAACTATAGACTCAACACAAAAAGTATCACTTTAGCTCCTAATTAAATAATGTACTATTATATCTGACAGTTAATTATCGGAGGCAAAAATTATACGATATATCTGATACAAATTTTATTTTATCGCTCCGATTTCTCCGATATAGAAAAAAACACACTCATTATTAGTTTAATTAATTAATTACACACAATTGATATAATGATTAGTTTCGATTCGATTCGATCAAAATATTCAATCCCTTCAAAATACTGCGATGTTGACAGAAATAAACACAGCAACCGAAACAACAACAGAAACAGTAAATCAAATTCAATCTCCAATATTCAATCAAATATACAATCCTTTAAATAACCACCACCTGTGGGCGACCACTTAAACTTATTTACTTTCACTCCTAGTGACTGAAAACATTTTCAGTCACTACTTAGAAAAAGTTTCCCTTTCACATAGGTTTTACTATATATTAAAATGACATTTTCGTAGCTTGAAGTAGAAAAAAATATTTTTTTAATCAGTTAATACTTTGACGGATATTAAATTTTTTTCTGGAAAAAACTACAGATTAATGGTTTTATTTCAAGTAGATAAGTTTTGGTTTAAGGTAAAGTTTAATAAACTTTTTGAAGTTAATTTAAATATAAACGATACATTCACATCATTTGTCTGTAAACGAATATTCTTATGTTGTTTTTATCGTAAATTGTTTTATATGAGAATAAGCTTTTACTCGCTTTGCTTTTATATTATGATACAAAAAATCATAATAGTACATTATGATGCTAGGACGTAAAGCTAAAGATTTTGGACGGATGTGGAGTTTGCAAATCGAGGCGCTAGCCGAGATTTGCACCCACATTAAGTCCAAAATAGCTTACGTCCGTGCATCATATACTATTTTTTATTCGCCGCAAGCAAAATATTTTAAGAAAAGTTGTTTATTCTAAATTAAAATTACAAATTTTCATAAATTTTAAAATCAAAATATGTGGAACAAGTAACCTTTGAAAAAATATTTATTATTTTTTCCAAATTCTATGACAACAAATGATAACAACTATTTTAATTGGATAATGAAATTTTGAATTTGCGGGTTGCTTTGATAAAAAAATTTATTTTTCATAGAATTTAAACAAATACAAATGCTTTTTACTTTTTTGGACGTAGCTATGACGACAAAATAAATAGCTGAAAAGTGATACTTTAAAGCCGCAAATCACAGTAATAAAGTAACACTTTAATATATAGGCGAATAAAAAACAATTTTATGAACAGTTGATCTATTTAATTTAAATGAATAAGTTAAGAGCAAAACTTTTAAAAAAAAACTGTTTTACGGTATACTAAATAAAAATCATTTGTTGGAAGTACTTGCACGATGATCTTAGTTATTATTCTAATGTTAAGAAAACTTTTATGAAAAAGTGTTATCCTGTTGATAGAGAACAAAGCTGCTTGCTTGATTAAAAAAATTTATGGGAGTCGGATAACAAGTTAGAATCTCTGGTCAAAGCAATGTTAAATTTCAGAACGGAACTTCCTACTCCAAACCACCAATAATAATTTTGATATTTTTGTAAGATTCATTAAATCTGTTAATCAAATATACAATATATAGGAGCAATACACAAGTTATAGCCCTTTTGAATAAACGTACTTGAACAAACCAATCTATTGAATTACTTTTCGAGTTCATTTCCAAGATAGCTGTGTAAAATAAAATTATTTTTAAATAAGTTTTTACTAACAACCACAAAATAGCTATTTATGCATTAAGGGCGTAAAGTATGTCGTTTTTGCTTGAGAGTAAAATTGTTGTTCGAGTCGTTAGCCGAGAGGAACAAACACTCGAAAAGAAAAAAGATTTACATAGAAAAACACATATATCATATAAATTAGTTTAGAAAAACATTTTTTGAGAAAACCAATCCAAGTAGTTTTTTGTTTGCTATTTTTTCTCAGTTTCTAAGCAACCAACCAGTTTATTTTTTAAATTTCTATTTCCATTTATTTAAAACATATTGTTTTTCATTTCATTTCGTTTTTTTTATTCAAAGCTAGGCTTGTTAAGTGTTAACTAGGGTTTGATAATCTAAATTAAGTTTCTTTAAGAAATTTATTGATGTAGGTTTTAAAATTTTGGGGATTAAAATTTTCAGGACATACCCACGCAGGTAAGGCATTCTAGAGATGAGAGACTTTGTTAAAAAATTCACATTCTACGCCTTGTTATTTGAACCGTAAAAGGATGAGTTGCTAGGGCTGCTCTTGTGTTGCTTGTAGGGTTTGCAGACTCAGGTGAAATCGATTTCATTTCCGCGAATGCCCGAAAATGCATTAGTAAAAAATCGTTAGATCAGTGACATTTCGTCTATGTTGTAAGGAATCAAATTCGTTTGTAAGATTTGAATTCCGATCAACTCAATAGCTATCCGCTGTATAGAATCAAAACATTTCAAGTTACTTATATATGCTCCACCCAAATGTGAGAATAATGCCCCATGCAGGGACGTATAAAAGACTTGTATACTAAAAGAAGCTGTTCGCTATCGAAAAATTTATGACATCGACCCAAGAAAAAAAATTTTTGAACAGCATTTTTAGCTAGATAAAATATATGGGAGTTCCACTAATTGATTCCTTTTCTACAAGAGCAATTGAATCAATCTGTAATGGAAATGGATTGGGTTTTGATAACCTATAGTAAAATGACAATCTTGTGTTTTGCTCGTGTTAAATTCAACACTATTAGAAACACCACAATCCAAAATTGTTTTCAGTACAATGTTCAAAGACTGTCAAATTTGATCTAGTGCCATTAAGTGCAGTCGGTGAGCGTAGAATTGGTATTTCATGAGATGCATGAAGCGTGCTATCATCAGCAAAACAATGGATTGGATGTATTGTTAACTCCAACAAAAAATAATAGATGATAAAAAGAGTTGGGGAAATCCTGAGTAGAATCCTAAGGAACTCCAGCACAAGCAGAAAATACATCCGATGAGACACCGTCAATATTGTCCTGAAATTTTCGCTTTGTACCCAAGAAATAAGTTGCTCGTCTAAACCATAGCATCTCAATTTGCATGTAAGATTTATATACCATATGTTGTCATAATGCCTTGGAAATATCAAGAGCAACGTCAAAAGTCTCACCATGGCTATCAAGCAACTGGTTCCAGACATGCCTTACAAACGCCAGTAGATCTCCTATTGCTCTTTCCTTACGAAAACGTATTGAATTTTTGATGATTCCAAGAAGCTCTCTCTCTCTCTCTCTCTCTCTCTCTCTCTCTCTCTCTCTCTCTC
>OY856187.1:41697453-41738487 GCA_963693315.1 Diogma glabrata | reverse complement strand
CTCCAGCGCCAAATTAAACAGTACAGACGCGAGTGCATCACCTTGTCGAACACCTGATGTTATATCGAAAGGATCAGAGACTGACCCTTCGATTACTATTCTACAATTTGATCCCGATGTTGTGAGTTTGCACAGAGAAACAAGTTTCTCTGGGATACCAAGGCATATGAGTGCAGACCAGAGGTTGTCGCGGATGATACTATCATATGCTTGCCTGAAATCAACGTAGAGCTGGTGAATGCTGGTGTTGTACTCCCAACATTTTTCCAGAATCATCCTTAATGTAAAACATTGATCTGTGGTTGAGCGGTTGGGACGAAAACCACACTGATAGTCACCGATGATAGATTCGGCGAACGGAATGAGTCGAGCAAGTACGACATTAGCTAGTATTTTATATGCAGTGTACAACAGTGCGATGCCACGATAATTCGCACACTTTAGACGGTCACCTTTCTTATGTAGCGGAACAATGAGAGCTGTTTTCCATTCAGCAGGTAGTTCTTCTTGGTCGCAGACTGCAAGAATCAGATCGTATATACGTGAGACCAGAGCTGCTCCTCCATTTTTCAGAAGTTCTGCGGGAATTCCATCGAAACCTGGTGATTTGCCATTTTTCAGTTTTTTAATGGCAGCTTCCACTTCTTCTATTGCTGAGTAAGGGAAAAAAATCTCCTCAGTTGATGGAGCAATTGCTCGAATAGGATGAACTTCATTCGTCCTATTCAATAGGTCTTGAAAATAGGATCGCCACACTGCCAGCACATCACGTTCACTTGTTGTAAGTTCATTATTTTCATTTATGATGGCTGTAGATCTTGGGTGGAAATCTTTTGTCAGATTCCGTGCATTGGCAAAGGACTATTTTGAATTTCCGTTGGCCGCATGTTGGTTGATGTCTTCGATGCAGCTCTTCATGTGTTCGCGTTTCTTTTTACGTAGAAATTTTGCTGAGGCTTTCCTGGCGCATATATAATCAGCTTGAGAGATTCGGGTGTTCCTTGTTAACCATTTTTCTCGCAGTGTTTGTTTATGTTCAACGAATGGGCGGCACTCGTCGTCGAACCATTCGTTGTGTGATTTCGGTGGCCGCTTTCCGATTGTAGTTTGTGCTGCGGCGATAATGGTTGATTGAAGCGTTTGCCATTCTTCTTGTATGTTTAATGGCATCTCAGAAGAGATGTCATGCTCTTCTATGTTTTGTGTTATTATTTCCTGATATCTGTTCAGCGTTTCCGGATATTTAAATGCATCGACGTTCCAGCGCACGGTCTTTTTTGCTTGTCTATTAAATGAAGATGATAATTTGCACTTGTACTTAAAGATGACGAGCATATGATCAGTGTCCATATCAGCACCTCTGTATGATCGAACGTCAGTTACACTTGTGGAGTGTCTCTTAGAGATCATGACGTGATCGATTTGATTTTCCGTTCTTCCGTCATTTGCTTTCCACGTTGCCTTGTGAATTCTCTTGTGGGGGAAGAAAGTGCTGGAAATTACTAGATCATACATCATAGCCAGCTCGGCTATTAGGGCCGATATGTGTTTTAAGTTCTGCAATCCTACCGATTTGAGCATTAAAGTCACCTACCACGATTTTTTTATCGTGCCGCGGGATTTTTTTGATGACTTCTTCGAGTTCTAGGAAGAACAGGTCTTTAATATCATCTGCTTTATCTTCAGTAGGTGCATGAACATTGATGATCGTTACATTGAATTTTTGCGTGCGGATTCTCAGTGTGCATAACCGCATATTAATTGGGCAGAAGTCGATAACATGCTGATTCACGCGACGGTGTATAAGAAAGCCAACTCCAAATTCTCCTCCGTTTTGATGACCGCAATAATACAGAGTGTACCCTTTCGCTGTTTCATGGATTCCACTACCTGGCCATCTTAGTTCTTGTAATGCCACTATATCTAGTGTGTAGCTCTCGACTTGTTGTGTGAGTTTTAGGAGATCTCCTGGTCTTCTAAGGCTTAGCACGTTCCAGGTTCCTATTTTTAAATTGTAGTCCGGGTACAGTTTCCGAGGTCGTTCCAATAATGATTCCGAGATATTCCGAGGCCTGTGTACAGAATTCATGACAATAATTTTTTACGGAAATGGGGTGTTAGCCCTTCGCCCTACCCAAATTTTCGTGAATGGGTTCGTTCTGCATCTTTAGGTCACCAGAAACAACCTTTTTACACGTTTATATAGCGAGCCGCTTGATCAAAGTCAGACGCCCGCTGCAAGCCGCCCCTAACATGGAGAACAGACGCTTCCTACACATTTGTATAGCCAGCCGCTTGATCCAAGACAGACGCCCGCTCCAAGCCGCCCCTAACATGGAGAACAGACGCTTGAGTTGCATTGGTTTTATGGCGCCAATGACTCGCCATGGTGCAGAATCATTGAGTATAAGCAGTATTTACTCTGCCACTCTCAACTACACCAACCTAATTCTGTTAGCGTTACCCAGGTAGCACGGCGTGGACGTAGAATTTCGGATTTTCGCTACCTCTTCCAAGAAGCTCGTTGTATTAAAATTCACATATTTTTGAAAAACTTTAGCAACAATGGACAAAACTGATATGGGTCTGTAATTTGAAGGATCGGCTTTATTTTCGTTCTTTGGCTAAACACTAGCAATTTTCCATTCTTTAGGGAAATGTTCTTTTTTATATGACAAATAAAAGATTTTAGTAAGGATCGGCGTAAACTCCCTAGCAAATGTTTTAAGAATACGATCTGGCGCGGATGCTTTATTAGTGTTACTTTTAGAAGCATTTTCGGAACAAAATTTCGACGTAAAATAATGCGCCTCATATTACAAGATACTTTAGAAATTGGTCTAGGTTGAAAATTGGGTAGAATCCTAAGGTAGAGTTTTTAGGAAAATAATTACCCAACATATTAGCTTTTCCTTTTGGGTCAATGATAGGTATTTTTGTCAATAAGAGGAATTAGAGAAAACTTACTGTTGAGGTTCACCCTATATAAATATTTAATATTTTTCTTTTAAATTTAAAATAATCGTTGGTTATCCTTTTTTTAGTTTACTTTTATTATATGTCATAAACATTTTAAAATCTTTATTAACGTAAAATCCACTTTTTCTCAAAATAAATTTAACATCTGGCATGCAGATTTTCATTTTTTATAATTTCGGAAGTTCCCAAATATTAATAATAAAACTTTCAATAATTTCTTCCCTTTCCTTATTTTGTTTAACTTTATATTCATATTTGTTTCAACTCCCTTCATAATTGATAACCAATGATAACCAATGAAAATAATTTTAATCTTAGTTTTTTAATTTGGACCACCTTCAATAAAGAAATAAAAAAAAATCAACATTTACATTCTTAGAATTAAAATTATTTTTTTTTTTTAGCAGTCTCATCTAACATACCTATGAATATATATATACATGTTAAACATAAATAAAAATAAATAAAATCATATAATTTAATTTAAAATAAAAAAAAAATAAAGTGTTTTATATAACAGTACGAACAATAATTATTCCTTTTGATTAAGTTGAAAGGAATAAGAGCTTAAAACAATTAACAAATATAGTTGTTTTATATAATTAAGCTCCAACAACAACATTGGTCCTTCGAGCCGGATTCAACAATACGGATTTGAGACTATCGTATTAACTTGCAACGTAACGCAACGTTAATCATAATATAAAAAATAATAGTTCAATATAAAAAAAATAATATAAAACAAAGTGTGTGATAAAATGTACAATTTGCAGTGAAACATAAAAACAATCTAAAATTATAATTACACATGTATACGTATATATTAAAAGCCTGCAACGCAACGCAGCAAAGTGTTTTAAAAATATTATTGTGAATAAAAGAAAAATCTGCAACGAAACGCAGTTTTTCAAAGAAGTGACAAACAATTACATTCAACATTACATTACGTTTAATTGGAGGAACCAACCACATATAGTTGACGAAAAAACTACATATTTTACAAGAAAACATCAAAGGTGGTAAGTCTCTCTATTTTATTTGTTAAAAAATTGCCGTTTTTTATACCTTTATTTTAATTTCTACTCGTGTTAAAATCGTGTTAAAATGTCTGACATTTCATTAATCGAACGTTCTAGTGAAGATGTCAAAAGTATTTCCCATTTCGTTAAACAACGTGGTGTTTTAAAAGGCAAACTCACGCGGTTTAAAAAGTTTGTTGATGACATATCAAAATGTGACGACATTCTTCAATTAAAAAAAAGAACAGATTCAATTTATAAAGACTTCGAGAAATATGAACGTGTTCAAGACGAATTAGATTTGTTATGTAGGGAAAATGAATTGGACGGACAGATAACAGAACGTACTATATTTTCAGACGCCTTCTATGAGTACACATCGAAGGCTGAAACTTTCTTAAATAACCATAAACCCGATAGTACAAATACAATATCGATTCCAGTCGGCGTTGAAGACGAAAATTTAACGCCACCTTTAATCTCAAATACAGTAGATCCAACTTCAAATTCTAATATTCATTCTTCAAACGAACTTTCCATTTCGCATGTAAAAATGCCAACTATGCAGTTACCCAAATTTAATAACACTTGTGAAAACTGGCCAAGTTTCGCCGATTCATTCAAAGCATCAATTCATAATAATTCAAGATTACGAGACTCTGAAAAACTGATGTATTTAAAATCTTGCTTAACCGGAAAGGCACTTTTTAAAATAGAATCTATTGAAACAACAGATCGTCATTATAATTTAGCTTGGTCTATTTTGGAAAAAAGTTTTGACAATCCCGTTGCCGCTGCTAACAAACGAATAAAAGCAATCTTTGAAATACCTCATTGTACAAAAGCAACGGAAAAATCGATTGGTGAAATTATTGATGTTGCGACTAAACATTATTGTGCCTTGGAAGCCTTAAATAAACCTTTTCTGGAAGCATTTCCAGTTTACGCTATAACATCAAAATTAGATGAAGAAACCCGTCGTAAATGGAAAGAACTTAATCAAAAAATTGAATTTCCATCCATGCATGAGTTGTTACAGTTTTTACATGAAAGACAATGCGTTTTAGAAGAAGATAGTGAAAAAAAACCAAATCATGCAGGTCCCTCTCTTGCTAAACGCAAAATTCCAAATTTTAAAAATTCTCATACTACCTTAACTTCGACTGAAAACTCTACAAAGCTCCCAATAGCATGTAATCTATGTAAAGGTCCTCATTATACATCAGCTTGTGATACATTCGAAAATAAAACCTCAAGTGAGCGTTTTGATTTAATAAAAAACGCCAGGCTTTGTATTAATTGTTTTCGTTCAAATCATACGGTTTCTACATGCCAATCTCTATCGAGATGTAAAACCTGCCATAAAAGGCATCATACACTTCTTCATCACGAACCTGAAAATACCGTTGTGTCAAATTTCGCTAAATTATATGCTAACGTACCATCACAAGTTCTACTTTCCACAGCAGTTATAAATATACTTGACAAAGACAACAATTCTCACGAATGTCGAATACTGCTAGATTCTGGTTCTCAATCGAATTTTATAACTGAGCGCTTTGCTTCTATTCTAAAACTTCCTCAAACACAAATTAATATACCTGTAATCGGCATTCATCAAATTCAAACCAATATCTCTAAATCTATAGTGGCTAAAATTATTTCAAGAAGCACACGATATACTAAAGAGCTTAATTTTCTCATTATTCCAAAAATTACTGGTCGATTGCCATCTATTCAGCTATGCAAAAATCAGTTAACCATTCCAACCAATATAACCCTTGCTGATCCAGAATTTGATAAACCACGCGATATCGATGCTCTACTGGGCGCTGAGATATTTTATAATTTACTTTCCATCGGTCAAATTGCAATAGCTAAGCCTTCCGCGGTTTTGCAAAAAACTCAACTTGGTTGGATAATATCTGGTAGGATTCTAAACGAAGATCCTCAAGAACCAGTTATGTGTAACATTTCATTAGACATTTTAAATACAAATATTACTAGGTTTTGGGAGATTGAAGAAGGCCCCAACAAAAAACTTTTATCGGTTGAAGATCAAGAGTGTGAATCTCATTTTGCACAACATACTAAACGTGATGAAATAACTGGTAAATTCATAGTAAAACTGCCTTTTAGTACTAACAAACCAAACCTTGGAAATTCATATAATTCGGCATTGAGACGATTTTTATCTTTAGAGCGTTCCTTTGTTGATAAGCCCAAACAGTGGAAGCAATACGTTGATTTTATGCGAGAATACGAAAAGTTAAACCACATGTCACTTTGCGAAAATCATAACACAAACGAAGGTTACTATTTGCCTCATCACGCCGTATTCAAAGCTTCCAGTTTAACAACAAAAATACGTGTGGTTTTTGACGCATCTGCCAAGACAACCACTGGCATTTCACTAAATGACGTTTTGTTAGTTGGGCCCAAGGTTCAGGATGACTTATTTTTTCTAACCTTACGATTTCGAGTACACGTCTATGTTTTAACAGCTGATGCTGAAAAAATGTATAGACAAATTATAGTTCATCCAGAACATAGAATATACCAAAAAATATTATGGAGATACTCTAGCGAAACGCCAGTTCAAGTTTTTCAATTAAATGCCGTTACATATGGCCAAGCCCCTTCTTCTTATTTATCTGCGAAAATTCTACATAAACTAGCCGACGATGAAAGGGTTAATTATCCAGTTGCTGCTCGTATCCTCTACGAAGGTTTTTACGTAGACGATTTACTAACAGGTGCTGAAACTTTTGATGAAGCCTTGTTGATTAGAAATGAATTAATTGCTGTGACGAAGACTGCTGGTATAAATTTACGTCAATGGTCTTCTAACGAGCCAAAACTTACTAACGATCTTGTTGATAAATCTGATGACAAATATATTAAATTAGATCTTGATGAAAATATAAAAACATTAGGCATTCAATGGAATCCTAAAAAAGATTTAATTTGTTATACAGTTAATTTAGACTGTAATACTACTAAGATCACTAAACGAATAATCCTTTCAGAAATTGCCCGCTTATTTGACCCTTTGGGTCTAGTTGGCCCCACTATCGTTAAAGCAAAAATACTAATGCAAACTTTATGGCAGCTTAAACTTGAATGGGACGAATCCATTCCCGCTGACCTTTATACTTTCTGGATGCAATATCGATCTGAATTACCATTGTTAGAGAAAATGTCAATACCACGGAGAACAATATTGAGCGAACGAACAACCTTACAACTTCATGGATTTTCTGATGCAAGTGAACGCGCATATGGTGCATGTCTATATATTCGTTCCGAAGACAACTATGGTCATTGTACATCTGTTATTTTAAACTCCAAATCTCGTGTAGCGCCATTAAAATCTCGTTCTATACCGCGACTAGAACTTTGTGCTGCTCATCTTCTTTCAAATCTCGTTGAAGTCACATTACAAGCATTAAAAAATATAAAATTTGATGACATATATCTTTGGAGCGACTCTACTATTGTTTTACATTGGATAAAAACACCATCCAATTCACTTAAAACATTTGTTAGAAATCGTATTTCTGAAATACAAAATGTTAAATATAACGCTACGTGGGGACATGTTTCAACAAAACATAATCCAGCTGATATGATTTCTCGTGGACTTCTTCCTTCTGAACTTTATTTAAACCAATTTTGGATAAACGGTCCCAATTGGCTTATTGAACGTCAAACACAGTGGCCAAAATGCGATATGACTCCAATCGACCTACCAGAACTACGTGAAACCTTTGTGCTCTCGTGCATACCAAAACCAGATCTTCCTATTGACTTTAAACGTTATTCTTCATTTAAAACTTTAAAGCGAATAATAGCATACGTAATTAGATTTATCAATATCAAATGTCGAAAACAAAAAATAATCGGACCTCTCTGTGTTAATGAATTGCAAGCTTCTTCAACAACCATTATGAAAATTATACAATATGATGAATTTCAACGAGAAATTCATTTACTTAAATCAAATAAATGCTATACCGGGAAGCTGGCTCCACTCTCTCCATTTATCGACACAGACGGTGTACTACGTGTAGGCGGTCGGTTAAGACTATCAGAACTGACTTATAACCAAAGGCATCCTATTTTACTTCCATCTAATCATTACGTAACAAATCTAATTATTCGTGAAACTCATATAAAAAATAAACACAGTGGCGCTCAAGCTACCCTTTGTGCAATACGTTCATCTTTTTGGATCATTAATGGTCGTAATGCTGTAAAATCTATTATACATAAATGTATTCTTTGTTTTCGTGCTAAACCACCAATCACACAATACAAAATGGGAAATTTACCAAAGAACCGCTTAGTGTTTAAACGACCATTTTTACAAACGGGCATAGACTTCTGTGGTCCATTTTACATAAAAGAAAAACGATTTCGCAACCGCAATAAAGTTAAAATATACGCTGCAATTTTTGTGTGTTTTGCCACTAAGGCAATACATATTGAATTGGTTCAAGACCTGACAGCAGAGGCATTTCTAGCAGCACTACGTAGATTCTTTGCACGAAGAGGTAAATCTTCAGATCTTTATTCTGATAATGCCACTAATTTTGTTGGTGCTAAACGAGAGCTAGACGAAATCAGTAAATTTTTAAAAACGAATGATCAAACTTCTACAATTTCAAACATGTTAGCAAATGAAAATATTACATGGCATTTTATTCCACCACGGTCACCCAACTTTGGTGGTCTCTGGGAAGCTGCAGTGAAGTCATTTAAACACCATGTAAAACGCGTAATCGGGGACACACTTTTGACATTTGAAACATTAATGACCTATGTTAATGAAATTGAAGCCATTTTAAATTCCCGTCCATTAACTCCCATGTCATCAGATCCTAATGACTTGAGTGTTTTAACACCAGGTCACTTTTTAATCGGCGATTCGTTAACAAATTTGCCTGAGAGCAACTTTTCAGATGTTCCATCACCAAGATTATCATCTTGGCAACACGTTCAACAATTAAAGCAACATTTTTGGTCCCGCTGGAGCAAGGAATACCTTCATGAACTTACTGTTCGAAAAAAATGGCACACTGGAGCTACAGATAACATAAAAACTGAAACAATTGTTTTATTAAAGGAAGATAATTTACCTCCTATGCGGTGGAAACTAGGAAAAATTATTGAAATTCATCCTGGGAATGATGGTATCGTTCGAGTCGTGACAGTTAAAACTCCAAATGGACAATACAAACGTAGCATAAAGCAGCTAGCACCGTTACCTATAGAAACATAGCTTATAAATCAATATCTAGTATTAAGATTTTTTATAAAAAAAAATTCAATTAAACCAATTATCATAATAATTACTTAATAACATTTCATACATAATAATTATTTAATCAATTAAAATGTAAATAATCCTATAATTTTTATTACTATTTTGAACAGAATCGTTCAAGGGGCCCGGCATGTTGAGGTTCACCCTATATAAATATTTAATATTTTTCTTTTAAATTTAAAATAATCGTTGGTTATCCTTTTTTTAGTTTACTTTTATTATATGTCATAAACATTTTAAAATCTTTATTAACGTAAAATCCACTTTTTCTCAAAATAAATTTAACATCTGGCATGCAGATTTTCATTTTTTATAATTTCGGAAATTCCCAAATATTAATAATAAAACTTTCAATAATTTCTTCCCTTTCCTTATTTTGTTTAACTTTATATTCATATTTGTTTCAACTCCCTTCATAATTGATAACCAATGATAACCAATGAAAATAATTTTAATCTTAGTTTTTTAATTTGGACCACCTTCAATAAAGAAATAAAAAAAAATCAACATTTACATTCTTAGAATTAAAATTATTTTTTTTTAGCAGTCTCATCTAAGATACCTATCAATATATATATACATGTTAAACATAAATAAAAATAAATAAAATCATATAATTTAATTTAAAATAAAAAAAAAATAAAGTGTTTTATATAACAGTACGAACAATAATTATTCCTTTTGATTAAGTTGAAAGGAATAAGAACTTAAAACAATTAACAAATATAGTTGTTTTATATAATTAAGCTCCAACATCAACACTTACAAAAATTACTCTGGATAGCATTAGTTGCTTTAAAGAAATTAGGCGAGCCAGTTGGGTGCTCAGCAAATATGATAGCTTTTTAGGGTTCCGTTTTTTATAACGAACCCTACTATAGTAAGAGTACAACGTGTTTTTCGCATAATTGTAATTATCTCTTAAGCCATTAATTCTATGGACCTAAAATTTGAGGTGCTTATAAAACTAGCCTATCCACACAAGATGACGGGTAAAAAAATAAATAAAGTTGTTTTCGTTTGTTTTACAGAGGTAGGTTGTGAAGCCTTAGAGGAATACATTTTTAATCGAGACGAGTAGGGTATCATATGAAAGGGCTTCACTTCAGTATTCTTTAAAAATGTATTTTGGAATTTCACACCCCACCATTTTTTGTATTGAAAAATGACGTTTTCTCTATGTTTTATTGGCCCGATTAACTCCGACCCTATTTCATCGAATATCTTAAAATATATTTAGAATGATAGAAAAATTAAATTAAGAATTAAAAACTTAAAGAAAAAATATAGAAAAGTGGCAAATACTCATAACTATATTTATTAAAGGGGTGGGAATGAGAAGGGGTGAAACATCATATAAAGGCAGGTCAAGTGGGGTGTCATTTGAAAGATCATTTTATTTTAAAAACATTTCCATTTTTTTTAGAATTTTTCAATGCATAGTTTTTGAATTATTGTAAAAAAAGTGACACAAAAAGTTGGAAACCCTTGGATTTCGAGCTTAATTGACAGTCAAATTTGAAAAAAATTCACAGATATAGTTTGATAAACTCTGAATGAGAGCTATAGCGAAGTCTCAAATAATCATATTTTTGTGTGTTTATGGGATGCGTGTAGCGAGGGTAAAAAAACGTTTTTTGACCCAAGAGAGTGGGATGTCATTTGAAAGCGCACCTAATCTGAGAAACATTGCAATTTTTTTTAGAATATTGCGGTTCACAGTTTTTAAGTTATTCTAAAAAATGTGCAACTTTCAGACCGTCCCCTCTCCCTACGTTTTGACACTGATTGACAAAAAAAATTGTAAAAATTCACAGAAACAGGAGGTTTGCTATATTTTGAACGAAAATCATAGCGAAGTCTAAAAATAATTATATTTCTGTGTGTTTAGGGGATGAGTGTGGGAGGGTAAAAAAAGCTTTTTTTACCCAAATTAGTGGGGTGTCATTTGAAAGAGAACCTAATCTGAGAAATATTACAAGTTTTTTTAAAATTTAGCGATGCACATTTATTTAGTTATTGTTAAAAAAGGGCTATTTTATAAGTATATTTTACCACCATCACCCTAAATTTCGATGCTGATTTATAGAAAAATATTGCCAATTTAAACCATTTAAAAGCTGGTTAAATCTTTTTTTAGTTAACATAAACAGCTATGGATAAGATTTAACCTCAAGTAACATTTGTGTCATTTTTGATCAATGTAGATGTGATTGACATTGACGTCTACGACGTATAAAAAAGTCAACAGACAAAACATAAAGGAAAATTGTGATTTTGACAGTAACTATATCGTTCTTGTCAGATTCACAATATTGTGTTGAATTTTCACCAAATTGGTGTTACTTAATACGAAATTCACAATATTTTGTGAATTTACAATATTGTGATGACATTTATGTGTTCGGGAATAGGGTCCCTGTTATGCGTCCATAGTCTGGCGATATAAAAACTTTACAACACAACTTAATGCCATTTATTTTTGATATTGTGTTCCTTTACATTCACGGAACCCTTGGTGAGCGAATTTTATTCGCACTTGTCCGACTTTTTCTTATTAAATAGATTTTTTGGCATCTTTTAGTTTGCTACATATATTTCTCTCTATACGATACTGTCTAAGATTTTCATCAGTTTTATTATTCATAAACTTACGAACTTACGAGCATTTTTTTTAATTTTAATTGGTTTTTTTCATTTAATCGAAAACCATAAATCAGATTCTGGGATAATTAATCTGTTAGGAATATATTTACGCATACCGTCGTTAATTGCTTCGGAAAAATTAAAAGCCGCTAAGCTCGGATTAGAACCAGTAACACAATTTTGTTTCTAGGAAAACAATTTAAAACTTCAATATGGCGGATGGGTTTGATCTTTTAGTATTATCAAAAATACGTAAATCTCAGACCGACGGAAAATGCAAATGAATTTTCTACGCTACAGCAAAGGAAAATATTTTTTCTACTACCCAACTTAAAAAATCTACTTTCGATGTTTGTTCATTGCATCGAAAATTTCTTTTTCGTCACCAGTGATAAAAAAACCTATACAAATTACTTTCGTACCTAGTGACGAAAGTAATTTTTTAAAAGCCATCTATTTTCTAATTTCTTAACTAGAATAAATCATCCTAGAACACCCGTTAAGAGAATCAATTAATTGAATGAAATAATTTTGTTAGTGTTAATTTGTCTTTCTTAGGTAGATGACGTTAATTAATTTTAGAATTATTTACGGACAATTTACATTAAAAATGTAAAAATAATATAATAGTTAACTATATAAGATTCACATATTCTTTTTAAATAGTATTGTAACAAACAGTTGGTGTTAAGATATTTTAAAAAAATTGATTTCACCTATTTATTTAAGGAAAACGAAAAAAAATATTTATTTACATAAAATATTTTACGTTGTTTTAAAATATATCAGGAATTTACGTAGCAACCTCCCCATCCAAAAACTAAATCAAAACTGTTGTTTTTATTTTAGAAATAATAATAAAATTTTTAAATTTGATTTTGTTTATTAGAAAACCGCTTTTAGTTATAAGCCTACTAGACGCCAAATGCAAAAAACAATAAACCTTTAAAGATGAGTTATTTAATGATTTTACGGACTTTATAGACCAAATAGAATAAAATTACAGAATTTTGTAGTGTAAATAGAATAAATATATGTGTATGAATACAGTTGACGATGTTTTTGAACGAAAGGACAATCAGGCTTGTAACTAAAGACGGTTTTATTTATAACATAGAAATCGGATAATTTATTCATATTGAGTCATCTATATTTTAATAGCAGAAATATAAATTGAAAGATTTTGTTTGGATGTTTATATGTTTTAAAATTTGAATTGTAGGTAATTTTAAATGAAAATGCTTAATAATTAATAATAATTTTTAAAAAAGTAGTAGAACAAGTACAGTTTTCTACTCGCCGAAAATCATATTTTGAATCTCGCGACCATTACCAACCTCGGCTATCGCCTCGGCTGATAAACTGTCCTCTCGCTTCAAAATATGTTGTTTTCGGCATCGTTGAAAAATATACTATTAACCAACCTGTTAGGAAAAATGCCATGGGCAAATTACCGTCAAAAGTAGCAAAGCATTTAAAATTGCCTGTTTATGAGTCCGACAACTGAAATTTTGATATGAGTGCGACAACTGACATTTTGGTATGTTTGGGTTGTCGGACTTGACAATAGCAGACACATTTTGGTCGGACAAGCTTACCGTCGTGTTCTAAAACAAATTTCCAACCACCACATTTCAACCCCCAAAAAAATTTGGTAGCAAATTAACAAGATAGCGGGCATTCGGCATTTTTCGGAGCTTGCCGAACGAAAAAGCGGCCGATTTGAGGAAAATCGCAGAAAAAAAGTTTTCTGGCTCGTCAAGGAGAGGCGCCTCACAAAGTATAAAATATGTGGTGAACATCACATGAAATTGGCGTGGGCCCAGGTACTATAAATCAGTAACCTTTGACAAAATATTTATTTAATGATTTAATATTTGACAACAAATATTAACAAATATTTTAATTGGATTAGGAAATTTTAAATTGAAAGAGTGCTTTGATCAAAATTTCTATTTTTTATAGAATTTAAACAAATTCAAATGTTTTTTACTATTTTGGACGTAACTATGACGACAAAATATATGGGTAAAAAGAGACATTTTAAGACCACAAATCACAGTAATAAATCAACACTTTAATATGTAGGCGAATAAAAAGATTATTTTTATTGTTGTTACACTGCACCGAAAATATTATTTTCCTCTCTAGTTATCATCTAATTTTAATTTCTACACGAAATATATAATCATTTTTTTTTCTTTATTTAAAAACATAATTAATCCATCTGAACCCCCGAAAAGTATCCGTCACTAGATTTTTTTATTGAGTTAGCATTTTCCTTTTGTATTCCTCAACTAATTTTTAAAATAAATAAAGTAATTAGGTTTCTGATGATGATGTATCGTTAATATATTTCAGTGTTATTTACGTTATATACCGTTATAACATAACATATGATGATTTTCGTTTATACCATTTTTTACCAATAAGTAAGCAGGTCCTTGTATTATTTTAAACAACAAAAGTTTTCTATTTGCTAGAAAATTCGTTTTCCAAAGTTATAGGAAGGCATGACAATTTACAATAAATAAATTATAAAATTATTTTATTTACGAGTAAATAAAATTTTAATTTTGGGTCAACCAAAATCCAGTACAACGAGCAAATAAACATTAAACAAACAAAACCAAATAAAAATCATAAAATTCGAAAACCTAAATTGTACATAAACAAGATATAAAACGTAAATTTATGCGGCTTTTTTATATATTGTATTCGGTTTTGTTACTGTTGTTGTTATTTATTTATCTTATTTCCATTTAAGAGAGTAAAAAATAAGGAAAATAAATAATCGTATAAATATCACATTTCAAATGAAAACTCTACGCGTAACTAGTGCCAATATTTTACAATTTTGAAACTTAAACAGCTTTAAAATGTTATTGCTAAAAATGATGATATCAAAAGAAAAACAATATAAAAAGCGGAAGGAAAACAATGATGACCCTTTTTTAGTGCTTTATTTGAAATATTTTATTGTGTTTGGAGGGGTTACAGGAAATGAGAAATAAAATTTGTGATTGTTTGTTTTTAATGTAAACAAGGAAAAGTTGTTATGATTTTTTTTTGTTTAGATATAAACAGTTTTATGACAAGTTGGTTTGCTTCTCTGTACGCACGATATATTATTTTTATAGCTGGCGCAAACATAAGGCTTCTTAGAAAAATAGTATTTTCTTTAGGCATAATGAGGCTTAAGGTTTACATTGTCGGTTAATCGGTTTGACGGTTAACCGGTATTTGAATCAAAAACTCATTTCTTTACTGCTATTTTAGTTATTTTTTACCGGTTCTGGGAAAAAGTAAAAGATTTAATTGTTATGCTTATTTAACGTTGTATATACATTTATGTTACACACATGCGATTTTGGCCATCTCGTAGGTTGTTTATTTACATAAATAGCACACTATATCTTAGTGCTGTGTATTTTATTTTCTCAAGAAATTTATTTCAGCTGAAAAACATATAACGAACTATAGTAAATATGTGTTGATGTAGTTTCAATTTAGAAATCATCTGAACATGAAAAATAAAAGATGTTTCATAATCGCATCTGTGATCGAGTGTGTAAGGCACCGAAATTGAAACAATTTGTTTCTCTGATGAGTTTGATTTCAATCCCAACATGAAACACACAAAAAAAAATTTATACAAGTTTTTCTAAGAGAAAATGAAAAATTATATTGAATTGCAAAATTCAAACTAATTCCAATAGCTGCCTTAGCCTAATCATTCACAAAATCTTCTCATATTACAAACTGTTTTTTTGGTACAACTCGGACAGTAACAAAAATGCACAACTGCCAATGGGCATGTATATAGAAGCCCAAGTTATATAAACCAAGATAAACGTTTATTTGCATATTTTTTGAAAACTACGCATCTATAAATAAAACTTAAGGAAATCTCACTAAACGATCTTCTTCAAACTGTTTGATTTTATAGTTCATCGTGTTTCAACTGATTAGCCTATCACATTGGCATCAACTTCGGTTGTTTTCCGTTCAACTGCTGTTATTCAAAGCAAAACAATCAAATTTAAACAGCAATTATCGTAAAAGCATCATCCGTTTATCGTTTTCAGACTGGAGATCCTTTGTCTGTTAACAATTATTTGTCTTTAAGTGCGTTAGCAAACATTTCCTGAATTCTTTATTTAATTCTAAAAAGAAAACCATATAACATTCATTAATTTTCTACCACCTCTTTTAATTTAATTTCCTTCTAACGTATAACAGACAACAGTTCAACAACTTCAATTAATTTAATCAGAGTAAGAGGATTATTGTTCGGAATAATCGACCAATATATTCCAATCCAATAATAACAAATTTGTGATCTCACATTTTCGTCATTGTATTCAGTTCACGTAATTATATTGTTTAATGATAAAAACAAAATCAACCGGAAATCTTCAATCCAAAATAATAAGAGCACAAAAAAAACTAAACTAAGGGCGGATATATCGTCCTGTTTATCAACTCCAATGTTCCAAATTACTTTTATTTCCCTTTCATTTTCCTTTTTTTTTTTCTTATTTTCATTACTTCTCAGACAAATAAGATGAAAATAACATTAAAACTTTTCCTTATTTTTCTTTTGGAAAAAATCTTAAAGTCTAAAATGTAGCAACAAAAACACGTAAATGGAAATAAAGATCAATTTTTGGCATTGGATTAGGTATTCTATTACTTATACACATATACCTTTATCCAATAAAAAAAAGGGAGGGGAAAATTTGTCAAGGAATAGATAAAGTGATACTGTTGACAAAATCACGTTTTCTTTTAATAATTTTACAAATTCTTTTACTTTTATTATTTTGGAATAAATTTTCGGATTTTCTGATTTTATATTTTTTGTTAGTATTTTTATGGAATTCCTGTTTTGGATGATGAGATGTGAAAAGAAAAACATTTAGAAAAGCGTAGTTAAGTGGAATGCGATAAGATAAAGGAAATAAAAGCAATTTTCTTATTATCAGTTTTTTTAAATGGGTTTGTGATCGGTTTGAATTTTTTGTATTGTTGTAAAATATTTGTATGTATGTAGATAAACTGATAATGAAAATAAAATTAAAAGAACAAAATCAGTAAGGTATATGGAATTTTTGTTTATAATGCGCTTAAATTAGAAAGCGAAAATTCTTGAATGTGTACCTTGAATGTAATAAATCATATAAAACAATATAATAAACAGTTTGCTTAGTAGAAAGAAGAAGATTATAGATGCAATAAATAACTTTAACAACTTAGAGATGACAACGCCTCGTAAATTATATTTAAATAGAGAAAAGATTTGAACATAACTCCTGGAGGGAAACCGAATTTAATAGAAATGGCAATCCACTGATGATAAAACTCATAAAGATATCATACCCAACTTGTTCCTAAAACAATTAAATTATCTGAAGACGGAGTGTAAGATCTACAAGTGCGAAAGGTAGATAACGATCGAAGTTACATATATATTAGGATGTAAATTTTCAAGAATTCTTCTTCATTTGAAAATAATTTTTAAAGATATTAATCAGAGATTGTATGACATTACCGAAACATATTTGTGATTCAATCCTCTCCGCCTACAAGGAATAAATAAATCATCAATTATACAAGAAAATCAAATGATTAATTTTTAACTATAAATCACAGAATAGCAAATTTATTCACGATTTTTTAAATGGAGGAAAAAACATATATATTGACTACTCACTAGATAAATGTGCACTATCAATCCAACAAAGTTGTTGGTACTTTTTTCGAACTTTCAATTCAATCACAAATGTTTTAATACATAAATAAAAGTCAATCGATCTTAATGTAGCGATATAGTGTCGTCCTATATTTTACAGTTATTGTACGTTATTTTTTGGAACACTCTAATTGATTACTTGAGTGATAAATGAAGAATTTTAAAGATGCTATAATGTAATTATTTCATGTAATAAAATTAAAACCGTATTTGAGATAGAGATGTGACACTTATTAGCAAAGAAAAATAATTTTAGTGTTATTGTGGTACTTCCAATCTAATAAAGCGTAGCAAATTTTGGTGACAAAGAATTTGATGTCTAGTCCATTAATTTAAATATTAAAACCCCTTTTTAAATAAACAATTTACTTTATTAATTTATTATTTTAAGTTTGCATGAAGTTGTGTTTATTTCTACTAACAAAATTCTACTGCTTTTACTTTTATCATGCTTGATAGATGTTAATATTAAACTAGGACAACAATTATCAAATTTTATATTGGTTTCATAACCAATATTAAGCCAAATTTTAAGGATTTCGACTAATTTTGAATTATAACAAATCATAGCCATAGACTACGCCAACATTTCAAACAGTTTAAACCAGTGAATACCATATTTAGCTAAACCGTCACCGGATCGCTCTTCAACCCAAACGGAATTCAGTTAAAATCAAAGTCACCTAAATAAGAGCTGAATGCGGATTTTAATTTATAATGCTCTTTTATTGGTACCTGATGGTACCTACCTGCCAAATCTAGTGAATAAAAATAGTTAGATATGCCCAACTGATCCAATACGTCTACGATATTTGGAACTGGAAATGTGTCACCTGTAGTAAGATCATTAAACCGGCGAAAATCAACAACCATTCACCAACGTTTTTAAAAGTTTTCAAACATGTTAGAAACGAGAGATGAACTCCATGAACTATGAGAAGTTTCAATGATAGCATCATCTAACATGTTTTACATTTGCCTATTGACGTCATCTTTAATTGGATGTGGAAGACGTTAGGACTTTACGTTTACGCGTATAGCATTTGCAACTTAAGGGATTTTATGAAACGTAAACTAAGAATGTGTGAGATAATTACCTTTGAACGATTAATTGCTTTTCTTCAGAATTTATATAACTTGTGTCTGGGTTTGATTCGAAAATTTGAAAACAAATTTTCTAATACATCTATCCAACAATTAACGCGGGATATACTCATAGTGTAAGCGCCAGGTGTAAGTTCATGACAAGGGATCCATAAATTTAGGCTTACACCATAGCGAATTTTGCTGACGAATTTGATATCAAAAAAACTTTGTTCGAAAGAAAAGTTTTATTTCCAAAGAGTCTTCCCAAGAAAAAAATCCTAAAAATTTGGATACAGAAAAAAAATTTGTTTCTCAGAAACACATACATATCTCAATATCAGGTACTACACTACGGTGCTATTTTTGATGCTCCCCGATAGAGCTGCTCACACCTTGCTTTCTAATTTCAGGGAAAGATTCAGCTATCCCAGGTTTGTTTGACAAATTTCCAACAACAAAAATCTACTATACCGCCCATTTTATTAAATGATACTCTTCAAACCCTGAGCCAGTTCCTTGATACAAAATAAAATTTTTTCTACGATAGCACATCAATAGTAGATTTTTATACAAGTGGTGAAAACGTCTCTTTTTGCGTGACTGAACGGTTTGTCAAAGGAAAGGAACGGAATAAGTTCAGGAACGCAAAAACGTTTTTACCACGCGGAAAAACGCTATTTTTTCTACGCTTGTAAATATAAATGATAATATTTACAAATTCATCTGCTAAAAACTTACAAAACGACCTATCTAAATTTGACTGTGTAAAAAATAAACAAGATTGTATTTATATATAGGATTTTTACCAGTGCAAAATAATGTTATTATTGTGTTCGCTTACAGATGGAAAAATAACAGGCGAGCACAATAATAACATTATTTTACACTGGTAAAAATGATATAAATAAATACAATCTGGTTTATTTTTTACACTGCCAAATTTAGCTATGTCATTTTGTAAGTTTTTAGTAGATGAATTTGACAATATGAATAATGAAAATAGTTCATATATTTTCTCTAAAAACTTTTACAGACATTACAGATACTTTTTTTACCGACTGGAAGTCATCGTTTAAAGTATAAATTTAAAAAATTGTAGGCAAAGTTTCAATTAAAAACAAATATTATTTAATAAATTTTTTTGTTTTTTTTTGGCGGAAAGAACTCAAAGAATATATTTTATATCTGACAGTTAATTAATTATCAGAGGAAAAAATTATACGATATCTGATACAAATTTTATTTTATTGCTTCGATTTCTCCGATATAGAAAAAAAACACACTCATTATTAGTTTAGTTAATTAATTACACACAATTGATATAATGATTAGTTTCGATTCGATTCGATCAAAATATTCAAAATATTCAATCCCTTCAAAATACTGCGATATTGACAGAAATAAACACAGCAACCGAAACAACAACAGAAACAGTAAATCAAATTCAATCTCAAATATTCAATCATTTATTCAATCCTTTAAATAACCACCACCTGTAGGCGATCACCGAAACTTATTTACTTGCAGTCCTAGTGACTGAAAACATTTTCAGTCACTACTTAGAAAAAGTTTCCTTTTCATATAGGTTTTACTATATATTAAAATGACATTTTCGTAGCTTGAAGTAGAAAAAAAGCTTTTTTTCATGCTGGCCTAATCCCCTGTCAAATTTGTTTTTTTTCTCACTAGCGTAAAATCATTTTCGCTAAAAAACAAATTGTAGTTGCAATGGTTTTTTCAAACAATTTTACAAAGTTTTTAAATAAAAGCAACCAACAAAAAATATCATATTCTAATTTGAATGTTATATATATATTATAATAATAGTATGTTATTTAATTAGGAGCTGAAGTGATACTTTTTGTGTTGAGTCTATAGTTTATAGACGATTACAGACAATACACAAAAAGTCACTCTGAATTAAATACTCTATTTTTTCGGCAAACGTTTAAACTTTTTATAAATATGAAATTATAATGCATCAAAAATTAATAAATATGATTTACTAGCAGGCCCGCTTATAAATAAAGTTTTTGCGTAGACATTTTGTTGACGTAGAAGCAATGATTTCAAAAGTGGTAGTGAGAAATGATAGCATAATTTTCAATTTTTATTTTTAAAAATATGAATGAAAACCAGCTGATCAGTTCTTATATATGAAAAATTAGCAATCAAATAAGTTTTGAAGTAAGCAATAAAAAAATGTATAAATAAATAAAAAAGTCGATTCTTTAATTTTTTATTTTTTTTTAATACTTATTCTGCTATTCGGGACGCCGGGTCAGCTTGTAAGATAATAAAAAGAAAATAGAAAGTTAATAAGTCAACAATTACATTATGTCAAAAAATAAAAATTAAAAAACACCTAAAATTTTTTTAATAGTCACTAAAAAATCACAATGAAAATTACAATTTCAGATTTCTTATTATGATACCTACTTATTATATTTCATTTTATTTTTACTTATTCTAAATTAATTTTCATTTTTATTGAAGTACTTTGTGGTACACGATATTTTTTGTTTGATTACCTGGCTCGTAAACAAACAGAGTAGATGGTTTTCCAACACGGGAACAGGCAACATACAATTGACCATGCGAGAAACATGGGTTTTCTAGATTAATACCACAAACACTTAATGAAACACTGCCCCTGGGATTTGTTTAAAGTCATAGCGAAAGCAAGCCGTACTGGAAACTGCAGTCGTTTAAACTCGAATGGTACGTCAGTTGGAATCATTGGGATGCAGGCAGTGGCGTAGCTAGCATGGGTGGCACCCGGGGCGGATATTGTGGTGTCACTCCAAAAATAAAACTGTCAATAATAATAAAAAGCCGATAAACGTAATTTATAATTTTTTTTAATTAATACAAATGAGCATTATTATTAATAAGCTACATTGGGTCATTGTTGCCCGCAAGTAATTTTTAATTAATTTTTATTTGCTGAAACTCCTCTCACACGAAGCCATTAATACGCAAATAGTCATAAATAACTTTAGTGTGACCGTAAGATTCGGAAGGAATTCCGAAAAATCCCATTCTACGATGAATTTCAAAAAGTCTAGGTACGCCCAGTTAGAAACTGTAACATTGGCCGCTTTTAAATGCCTCCTCAACCTTGGTACCTCTATGAGGAACTCTGTTGCCTTGATGAGGAGCATCATAAAAACTGATAAATTTTGGTACAGATAATTTTAACTCTTCACTGTTCGCCAAAAGCTAAGTGTTTGTCTGCACAACCTCGAACAATGCAGCTAAATCTTGAACTGACTAAAGTCTAGATCGGAGTTCAACACTGAATCGATCAAGACATTCCAACATGTCCTTTTTAAGTTGAGCTCTCAGTGTCAACCACAAAATCAGTGGTAAACTCACCAGCCATTGGTTTTTTACGTTTTTACGACAAATTCGGCTTTCTATTAGAATGTCGTAGTCCTCCGATTTTTTCGCAGCAAGAATTATAGCCTCTTCTACAATATGACTGCGTTACGAATTGACTCCTTTTTTGTAACTAATTGATCATTATTCAAGTCCTAGCTTTGCAATCCAATCTGAGCACAGATATTATTTCCCTTAGAATATCATTCCAAAACAAAAGATAGCAAAGAAACGTAAAATCACATGCTGCATGGATAAGGTTCTGTGCAGCGCCTCTAGCGTCTACATTTTCTTGTTGATCACTTAATTTCTCAATTGCAGCCACAATCCCATCAAAATTTTCGGCCAATACTTTTACTGCAGCATAATGAGCACTCCAATGCGTTGTTAAGAGTCTTTTAACAGTTGCTTTGTTGTGTTTAACAAGCACTTTCCAGCGGCTAGTTGAAGCAGAAAAACATGTAAAAATGGCTACCACTGTTCCGAAAAACGTTACACAAGCTACATTTTATGCAAATGAGTGTTGGCCACATAAATTAATTGAATGATCTATGCAGCCGACAAAAATTGCTTTGTTATTTTTGCTTTAATAATAGCTTGCACTCCTCCATGTATACTACTCATAACAGCTGCATTATAATAACCTTGGGAACGACAATTCATAACATCTATACCGTCATATTCAAGATTTTTACACTGAAAAATACTTGTCCTAATTCCAATCGAAATAAAGTTGTCTCAACCTCACCGTGCGGGCAGATATGGCGAATCGAACTACGAGATTGATTCAACAACTGTACAATTATAAACCGATGTAGTTGAGACAATCACACGAAATATTTATGTGAAAATAAAATATAGTTCAATTAATTTCAAATACTTAAATTTTACAATGAAAAATTCATGATATAAGGCCAAAGAAATATGTTTTCATGGAAATAGTTATTAACTTTATTCAACTACTGTTATATTGGATATAACACTTTATATTTTAAATAAACCTCATTCTGTTGTCAGGACAATGTTACTGAGTACTAAGTAGTTGTCATTATCACGGTGAAATTGTTTGTAAATATCTTTTCTTTCATCTTTGCGTGAATAATAAACTGCCAACTTCGAGATGAGGTTGTCATTAATTCATATTTTTTTTCAGTGTAAGAATTTCATCGCTTAAATCAGCGGCTTTTTTCCATGTAAGGGAAAAAATTCAAGGAATACTTCCTTGATTTCCACTTTTCTACCATCAATTTTCACATAACGAATCGCTTCTGACATTTGATCAATATGAGAAATGTCAGGTGTGCTATCAAACATAATTCCAAAATATTTAACCGATTTAATTTCGTTGACAAGCTTAAACTTTACGTGGTTCGCTAAAATATTTATGAACTCATTTTGTATATCTGGTGACAGATATGATACTTTTGGTGATTTACCATGCTCCAAATTCATAATGTATATTTTTAACCCTACATCATACTCTGACAATAGATTGACTAGTTCTAAAAAATTGCCTTTATTTGAAGAACTTTATCCTTCATCATGTTCACAAAATGCTAGGCTTTGTTTAGATAGAAACAAAGTTATATCCAATAATCTGGACTTCTGTTTTTCATTATATATTAATTGCAAGGCAAGGCTGCGTCTCCTATCGTTTTATGAAAACTTTTAAAAATTCTCCAGATGTTCATTTGAAGTTTCACGATCGGTTACTTTGGAATTTAGTTTACACCACTTCTGAAATCCAGTCGTAGATTTTGTATTATTACTATTGGATTGGTGACAGCTTACATACGACAGCAGAAGCAGTACAGGTTATTATTTAAAGGAGAATAAACCATAATGACCGCAGAATTTTTTCACCATAAGGCATCATTTTATAATACCATTCTTTAGAAAGATGGCAAACATCACCTTTTATGCCCGAACCGTGTCTAGAAACAATAGCAAATGTCCCTTCTCTATTTTGAACATGTTCACTTCCTTTTTTTATGATTTCAATGCGAACATTATCAGAGACGAGTATATTCCAATGGGATACATCTCTTAAGTTCTGAAGTAATTTACCCATGCAAATACTGTCTTCGATAGTAGAAGCATTAGCAGCATTATCACTGTCATTTTCAGTATTTCTTTCTAATTCGTCTTCATCATAGGTTATCATTATTAATTCTGTATTGTCGCTGTTACTTTCCGAAGAGGAGTCATTATTCTCTGAAACATTCATTGCATTAACGTGAGAATCAGTTTCTTTTGATGAATCTTGGATATCATCGGGTTTTGTAACATAGATGGATCCAAATCTTCAACCTACTTTTTCTTTAAGAAGTATGAACTCCTCGAGGTATATTTATTTTTTGGGATATTTGCTAAACGAAATCTAAAAAAATATTTTTCTATTTTGCGTCTAAAATAAAGTCATTTCGATACCCAAATGCGTATCGAAATGGCCTTCATTAAGATACGCAAAGTTTTCTCTTTCAAGGTTGGTCACATTGGTCATACAAACGTCAGTGAGCATTAAAACGAATAATTATGTAAATAAAATTAATAAGAATATCAAAATTAGTGTTAAATATTTTAATTAATTAAAATAATTAGTAATAATAACAAAATTTCATATTGACTATTTTTTAATAAAATACACATTTTTAAAATTTCAAGACAAAAAATGTATAGAAAAAAATAGAAAAAAATAGTATAAAAAACTCGTTTCATAAGACGTTTTATCGCACTTATCCTTTAGAAAACTCCCCGCTGCGCGGGTCGTTTTCTAAACAGATTGCGTGCAATAAAATCGTCGATTATGAAACTACTAATTATAGTAGGTATCAGCAAAGCATTAATTGTAAATATATTTGTAGGAAACGTATATGTCTAGTTCATAATAAGTACACTGTGTTAACGACTATATACACCGCCAAGAAAATTTATTTATTTAAATTTCCTTGTAACAACTTATATTAAATAATATTTGATAAAATGGATTATACAAATCATATACCGAATATTATAAGGAACTATTTAAAAAAATATAAGTATAAAATCCTACAAGATATTTTGTATAAAGAATTGAAACCAAAATTAAATATCCAATTAGAATCATGCTCAATAATTTACAAAATCAAATGTGATTTTTGTGAAAAATTTTACATCGGGAAAAGGAAAATGTTTCAAAGACTGATTTAAGGAATACCTTCCTAAGAAGAAAAATAAACAAAATTTAAAGTCTATTTTTGCAAACCATTTACATATTTAATAACAATAGCTACACCACTTTTCAAAAAAATTTGAAGGCTTAACATTAATGTAGCCCAGGATCTCTAAAAGAATCACTTGATGAGTTTGAAATTTACAAGGGATTTAAAACCCAACAAAATGTAATTTTAAATGATGAACTTTCATTTAATGCAAATATATAACTATATAAAACTGAAAACAAACAGTATGAGTATGCATCTACCTAAAAAAATTTGCAAAACTGCAGTAATTGCATAAGTGCCATTTTATTCCACAGTAATTATTTTTGTGTCCATTGAAAAACGATATATTCCAATTTATTCCTTGAGTTTCAAGATAAAGGAAAAAAATTATTTTGAGATCATTTACAAACACGGTGATTTGATTGTTTATTGGTTTCCTTAGGTGTTTGCAATTAATTTGTTTGAAATGTAAAACATATTAGGTAGTAAAGTTAAACTGATATTTTAGAAATAATTTTGGAATAGAGACATTGTAACTCAAGGGTGACACCCTATCGACACAGGGTGCCACATTATCGACGTAAACCACTTTTCCTATACATTATTCAGCATATGTGTTTTCAAACCTTGTCGTTAAAGAATCATTCTTGCATACTAAATAATATACCGTAAAAAAGTCAATATGGTATCTATAGGAATATTCAAAGCTATTGAGTAATTGTGGTGATGGTATTCAATGCTCAACATGTTGATTCGATTAATATTGGTAAAATTTTATTTCACGTAATAACTCAAAAATTTTAAAACGTAAAATAGATTCTTTTTGAACTAATAACACATTTATAGGATACATTTATAAGTTATCACAATTTATAAATTAAAATTATATGAATAATCTGGTTAAAATGGTTTCAAAACGTCTTCAAAACGTCGGCGGTATCAAAACGTCTTCTCCTTTATACTTTCTTTTCATTATGATTGCTTCTATTACGTTATTCAGTAATTTTTTTATTGCTAATCGTGTGCCGTTACAAAGTCGCGGTTGGTTAATATTTCGCAACATTATAACTGCAGATCCAACCTTTAATTGAAGATTGTGAGGTGGCAATCCTGGCAAATCTAGTGAGTTTAAAAATTCCGGTAGATAGTTCACGACATCATCTTCATTAGTTGCCGTATCAACTGATTTATATGTCCTCATTTCGCCAGGAATGTCATCTTTAATTTTGAAATTTAATTCATTTACATCAGTGTTTTTGGCAGCCAGTATAGTTCGTTTGCTCAACCAATAATGGAATAAGTAATTTTGAGCAACATTTGGAAACTCTTTTTGAATGAGTTCAGCTTTTGATTGCGTTAACTGACAAAAACTCTCAGGAAAGGTGATGCAGCCAGTCAGCACGTCTATAGGAAATTGGCCATTAACAATATCAATAAGTTGTTGAGAATATGTCTCCAGATTGATCATTTTGCAACATGACACGCATATTCTTGCTTAAATGTAATACCTTGACATGTTTCCACAAATTGGAGGACTTTAAACATGCATTCAGTTCATCAGCATGCGTTGAACGTGGAACCACTGGCAATGTTTCCCGATAATCTCCTGATAATAAAATCATTGCGCCACCAAATTGGTTTTGGTTGTTCCGTAAATCTTTTAAGGTTCTATCTAAAGCCTCTAAAGATTTTTTATGCGCCCTTGTGCATTCATCCTACACTATTAGTTTACATTGCTGCAAAACCTTTGCCATTGCAAAATTTTTGGAAATGTTGCAGGTTGAAGTTTCGTTTCTTTGCATATTCAATGGCAATTTTAGAGCTGAATGGGCTGTTCGACCGCCTTCAAGCAAAGTTGCTGCAATGCCTGACGAAGCAAGAGCAAGAGCAATTTCAGTTTTTGAGCGAATTGTTGCCAATATTAAAGTAATCAAAAAAGTTTTCCTGTACCACCAGGAGCGTCCAAGAAGTAAATCCCTCCAGTTCCATCATTTATTACTTTTATAAGAGTATCAAATACATGCTTTTGTTCTTCGTTCAATAGTGAAAGATTTATTTGAATCGATTCTTTCAAAGTATGGAGATCATACGATTTTTCACGTTGTAACTCTTGATGAAAAGCATCGTGCATTGGGCGATTGGGCGCGGCCATCCCCAATTGAAATAATAGCTTGTTTGACATCATCAAGCACATATCCTCAATGGAAATCAATGCCTCATTGTAAATTTCTTTACTTACTTGTAAATTCGGATTCCCTGTTCTATTGCGTATATTAAATTTTACCATAGACAATTTGATTTGTTTTTGAGTAATGCTACCATTGTATAAATATTGACAAATATTGACATTAATATTTATACGATACCAACGTCACTCAATCGTTTTGAAGAATATTCTAAAAAATATAAAGCAAAATCGGTTCAGCTGCTCTCGAGATTTGCGCTTAGCAACACATTCAGCGATTCATTTGTATATTATTGAGTATAACTGAGTCACACAACACTTTTTTAATTTTATAGAAATTTGTGGCTTATAGATTTAGTAATATTATAGATGCACAGCAAAGAGACGTTTACATATCAAGTGACATTTTACCACAGACAATAGACAATTTGTTTTTGAGTAATGTTACCATCGTATAAATATTGACTAATATTGACATTAATATTTATACGATACTAACGTCGCTCAATTGTTTTGCCTTCCCGGAACCTCTCCACTAACATTTAAACTTTATGGTATGGTATTAAAGTTCAAATTGACTTTTAAGTATTATTACGAATCGATAGTATGGGAGTATAGAAAAAAGTTGTTTTTAGACTTTTTCAGGCAATTTTTTAAATTTTTCTCTCCGTAAGAACCATCCTCGTACTTCAAGGAATATTCTAAAAAAAGAATTAGCGAAATCGGTTCAGTTGCTTTCGAGATTTGCGCTTAGCAACACATTCAGCGATTCATTTTTATATTATAGATTACCGTCATAATTACGTCCAAAAAGTAAAAAACATTTATATTTGTATAAATAAAATTTTTATCAAAGCAAGCTCCAATTCAAAATCATTATCCAATCAAACTATTTGTTATGTTTTGTTGTCATAGTTACATACAATAATTCAAAATTTCATAATCCAATCAGAATCAATTTCTTATTTTTGTTGTCATAGTTATACAATTTGTTTGAAAAATAACAAAATAACAAATAACAAATGCTAATTTAATGAGGCCAAAAAATAAAATAAAAACGGTGTTACTTTACAGCCGCTTTGATTATAAGTCAAAAAAGTAAAACTTTAACTAACTCCCTAGCGGCAGTAAAGTTGAACTTTACAGCCGTTTGTCCAAAAATATCGTTTTTCTGCAAACGGCTATAATGTTTAACTTTACTGCCGCTAGGGAGAAGGTTAAAGTCTTACATTTTTGACGTATAATCAAAGCGGCTGTAAAGTAACACCATTTTTATTTTTTTTTATGTCGGCGGTGAAATAATTTCATATTTTTACGGCGGCAGAAAATTCGCCATTGCTTTCCGTATTTGCACGATATTTGTTATTTTTTCAAACAAATTATAAAACTATGGCAACAAAATCTAACAAATAGTTTGATTGGATTATGAAATTTTGTCAATTATAATTGTCAAACTATAGACTCAACACTGTAGACTCTAACTATAGACTCAACTATAGACTCAAAAAGTAGCACTTAAGCTCCTAATTAAATAATTTACTATTTTCGGCAAACGGCTGTAAAGTGAAACTTTAATGCCGATAGGGAGAAGGTTAAAGTTTTACTTTTTTGACGTATAATCAAAGCGGCTGTAAAAATACGCCATTTTTTTTACGTCTGCAGAAAAAGTCGCAATTTCTTTCCATTATTATTTGTTATTTTTTTCAAAGAAATTGTATTCAAAGAAATACAAAGAAATACATACAATACATGTTTCAAATGTTTCAAAGAAATACAACAAAAAATAACAAATAGTTTGATTGGATTATGAAATTTTGAATTATTGTATAACCATGACAACAAAAAAAATAACATATATTTTGATTGAGGGATGAAATTTAAATTATTGTATAACTAAAAATAACAACTATTGATTGGATTATAAAAATTTTGAACTAAAAGGCTGCTTTGATAAAAAGTTTTATTTATATAAATTTAAATATTTTTTTCTTTATTGGATGTAATTTTGACAATTAAATTTGTAATTAATTTCATATTTATAAAAAAATTAAATGTTTACTGAAAAAAATAGTGTATTTGATTTGGAGCTAAAGTGAGTTTTTGTGTTTTATCTATAATTGTCAAACTATAGACTCAACACAAAAAGTAGCACCTTAGCTCCTAATTAAATGATATACTATTATATATGTACTATCGTAGAAAAAATTGCTAACGCATGCGTCTTGTTATTAAAGAATGCTGTTTTTTAAATGACTCACACAAAACAATAGTACATTTAGCTAAAAGAGATGACAGTACTCTATTTTCGTGAGTAAAAATTTGTTCACGAGAATCCTTAGCGTTGAGTGGGGGGGGGGGACAATTTCACGAGCGTAAAACGTTTATATCTCGAGTAGGAAATGCAATTTTTTTCTACGATAGTTAATAGATAATAGTATATTGTATTACTAGTGCGACTGCGTTTTCCAACCAAGAGTTAGAGTTAGAAAACGCATTCGCACTAGTAATACACACTATTTTTTGTAACAAATGGATAAAAATTATAAATATTTATTTAATTGTTAATTTAATCATTTATTTAACAAAGTTGTAAACAAATTTAAGATATTTAAATAATTTAAGTGCGCCATCTTCGTTGTAATAGTTGTAAATTATGCTAGCTCGAAAAAATAAACATAAGAATCCAACTACCGCTTTTATAAAAAAACATAGGAATCCAATAAGAGCTGTCAAAATTTCAAACTTTAAAAACCCAAATAAATTGTTTTTTCTTGCAATTTCAAATGATGCAATGTGTTTAAGTTGTTTTTACTATATGGTAAGTTATTTAAATTATTATTTTGATATTTTAGTGCTATAAAAATATTGTATATAGGATAGATTTAACTACAAATCTCACATGCAGGTGGCGTGCGTGCCAGGCATACAAAATATTTTGTGGTTATATGTGCGGAAAAGTAGTTTTTTCTTTTATTCTATTCTAGTACAAAACTGAATATTTTTTATGCCTGTGTTACAAAAACGATATTTATTATAAATTAGTAAGTAAGAAATCGACTTTTTATATGCTATCGTAGAAAAACTTTATTTTCATCAAAAGTCATCTATCATATTTTTGAGTAGCATAATTTCAGTTCCAAAACTTAATTAAGAAAAAAAACGTATTTCTGAAAAATTTAAATTTTAATCTTATCTTATTAAAGTTACTTGTACCACCAGAAGAAACATGACATCTTTTTAAATTTAAAAAGGGTAAGTTTACTTTTAGAATTAAAATGGTTTTTAAATAATTTAATTTTTTTTATCTGTTCCTTATTTTTTTTATGAAAAAAGGAAAATAGACTGGAGACACAGCCAGACATTGGTAATATTAACTGATAAGGTAGGAGGTAAGTTAATTAAGTGAAATAATATAACTTGAAGTGAAAAAGTTGAAATTGAGTTTATTTCTAGATTTTTGGGGTTTAATTATTATGGATAAAACTAATAGGCAAATTTAACCATTATTCAAAAATCTTTGGTAAAGAAGATCTTTTGTAGTTTGAACCGATGATATACAGGCTTATTATGAGTTTCGTAATTGTAAGACACATTCATACTCGTGATTCTCATTGCTAAGTTAATACTTGAAAACCTTTAACGATGCTAATTAAAACAAAACACAAAAATCAATTACACAAATCATATAGAACATTAATTGCCAAAACAAACAAGTATTTTTATTAAAAATAAAATTATGAATAAATTTGATTAGAACATTGTGAAATTAATAAAACTTTTAAATCCAACAAAAATTTTGATTTTATTATTATAGATTTTGGAAATAACTATAAGAACTCCATTTTTAAACTACATCAGTTTATTATGGTTTTTAAATTAAATACTGAGGTGTTATTTTAATAAGTTAAAAAATCGCAATTTCGTTTCATTTTTCGGAGGCTCGAACTTACTTATATTTTAAATATATTTCAGAAAACAATTTTTTTACTATAGACATAACACCAGCATAAACCTTATTTCCACCTTTCAACCAAAATTAATTTTTTTCTCCATTTAATTTGACACTTTATGAAAACACAGTAGAAATAATGTTAATTTTTAGCATTAAAACCCTGAGCATATAATCTTATCTAAGGGTTCTTATATTACACTAAACCACTAAACACTAGCATAATATCAACAAAAATGATAGTAAATTTTTACCGTAAACTTAAGATAAATAAGAAAAAAATAAACATATTTTTTTAGTCTGTATGCTTTCATCTTATTTTGCTATTTGTTACTTAATGAGTGAGCTTTTAATTAAAGGTAAATTATTTATTTTTTTATGGGAAAGTTGTGTTTTTATTTTAATTATTTTTTCTCTTATCTGCTTTTAGTTAAATGAATTGAAAATAATTTATTTGAATATAAACATCTCAATGTCGTAATTATTTATTTAAACGTTTCAAATAAAATTTTACGATAATCATACAAATTGGATCAGTAGGGAAAATCATGAAAAACAACCAGCCATCAAAAAACAAATCTCAATTGAAAACTCATTTTCAGTAATGATGGAATTTGTAGTAAAATAAAATGAATTTTATTTTAATGATAAAAATTTATAGCTTAATTGATTTGTTATTTTTTTTTAGTTAGGTTGAGTAATTGAATAATAATGTGCGATCATACCCATCAAGCCTACATTATGTGTGTGGAGGAAGAAAATTTATTTAGAAATTGTTTATTTTTACCAAATCGTCAAATAGATTTATGTAAATCATCTTTATGGATTATGTTATGTTGCGGAACTGTTAAATGGATTTTTATGGTTTTTCGAGCCGCTGTTTACAAAAATATGTTTTTCATTTTTTTAACATTTAACAAATTTCTTTAAATTCACCGGTTTTGCTGTTGGGTATTTTATTTGAAAGAATCAAGCAAAATCTTAAATACGAAAAATTTGGTAAGTTATAACTATAGACTATAGGATGCAGTGATCCGAATGAAAGCTCTTCACCACAATCAATACAATCACCCAATTAAAAGCAGCTAAACTAGACACCAAACAGGGAACATTCATTTAGACATCGAATATTCATTTAGGTTTAGAACTAAAAGTGTTATGGCCAAATAGAAACATTTATAGAATCTAAAGTTTATATAAGATACCATTTAATATTTAGTACTTGTAACCTAGTTTTCTTTTAACAAACAAAGTAAAACAAGTTTCTTTGCAGCATAGATAACATTTTTTTCCTAAAATTCTTTTCATACCTCCGTAACAAACGTTCTTTAAATTAAATTCAAAGCAAATAAAACAATCAATTGACGCAAAGTTTGTTCTACTTACACAATTTTTAAAAATTTAAATACAAAATAAATTTTATACAAAACAACGAAAGAGAACAAAAACAAACACGCTTCAATCGACATACCATACCATATCACAAACATACTAAACCATACCCCACCACATAGGGATTCTTATTTAAAAAAAAAAATGTTGTTTGCGTGACAATATAATAAATATAAAAGAAAAACATTAAAGTTTCCATTCTAAAATTTTCTTTTATGTAATTACAAAGAAAAATTTAAATTACATATTTACATTGTTTACAAACGTGTAGCACACATTACGAAATATAGGAGATGTATAGCTGAAAACACAGAATTACTAATTATAATTCTCAAAGCAAATTATTTTCTTTATAGAATTTTGTTTTCTTTTTCAGATTCACCAACGAACGAAATTATAATGGAAAATGAAGTGAAATTCATGTTGTGTGTTTTTCATTTGTAATTATAAAATGTTTCTATAACAAGATATACTAATATATTAAAATGTAATAATGTGCTTAAATTTTTATGTCATCTGTATTAATTTCAAATTCTTAAAAACTATTAAACTGGTATCCTCTGGCTGTCGCAGTTTGGCAAACACAACCAGAACCTGTAATACGATACAGAAACATAAAAATAACAGTACAGTTTATTGCTGTGTTTTCTAACCAGTGGTCTGCGGACTATTAAAAGAAAACTAGATACTACTTTCCCGTCACCTTTTTTATTTATTTTAATTAAAAAAAACTTGCATCGTTGAAACTAAACATTCAAAAAAACAAACTATTCTTCAGAGTAACGACTAACGAGTGAAAATATCGTTCTTACTCCTAAATTGAAATTAATATTTTCCTTAAAATAAATAAATAAAAATTACTTTCTGAAGTGAGTGAACACTTCCATAATATGGAACATAATGACATTGAAAAGATTCAAATTAAGTAAAATAAATAAATGGCGATGAAGTTTCAACTTCGAAATAGCCATCGCCTTAGTGGCGTAATTGAAAGAATATCTGCCTACGGATTCGAAAATGGTACTGAAGAGGAAAGTTCGAATTCATCCGAAACACGTAAAATAAGAAATAGAGTTTTCATCTGAGAAATTTCCAATCGTACTTTTGAATTGAAAAAATTCCAATTACTTCTTTGAGTTTAATTGCTCTCATACATCCCCAATAATATTTTTCTAAATGTTTTTCTATCAAAATGGGCAATAACTAAGTTTCGCTTTAAAGCGTAAACATTTGGCAAGAAACACGTAAAATCAGCCAAAAACATGCAATTTGAGAAATGAGGTTTTAATTTTATATATCTAGGTATTGCAATTCGTTGACATCAATTAAAAAAATTTTCTGCGTTTTTAGTTTTTTTTTTAACCCTGTCTTTAGATACTGGGTGATGAAAAATCAAGAATTTGCTCGACTCTGGTATATTTAAATGGCTCTACAGTAAAAAACTACCAAGCCGATTTTAATGTTTTATAGCTCAAACTGTAGGTATTAAACAGAGCTAATTAAAATAGTAATTGAAATTTTATGACCTTGAACATTTTCTTTTAGAAAAATAAAAGTAAAAAATTCAAAATCGATTTTCTAGAAATGCGTATTTTTAAAATTTTTGATTTTTGAACATGTGAAAGGTACATATGTTACTAGCATTTTTTATAATTTTCAGGAGGGGAAAATTTTAGTTTTTTTTTACTAATTTTATTGCAACACGCCTTAAAATTTTTCATCATAAGAAAAGTGGAGATAAAAAAACGAACAATTTTTTTGGATATACATATTTGTTTTATATTAGATTTTTAGTTTTAACTTAAAATAAATGTTTTACAATTTTTTTATCATTTATTTAATTTTACATTACTAAATTCATTAGAGTTAGAAAAACGTCTAGCTAAGACCATTTGTAGGAATGTATGAGTAATATCTTCGTGTTCCATGAATTGTTTTTAAATTGGCGTATCTATCAGTTTGTTGATTTCGTTTTTTAATGTACCCTGCCTCCGTTACATAACAAAAATCCATGTTATCTTGAAAAGTGCATGGAGCTGCCTAGTTATTAAACTCTAGAGGTGTTGATATAATTTGCTCGTATTCTTTCTTAAGACTCACTCTAGCTGCTTTCCTTTTTACTGTTCCTCCAGATCCATCACAAGGTCCTTTACCGTGCGATGTTGCATGATAATGCCACTCACATGTTATTTCGTAGTCATTCAAATGATACAGGATCGTAGAAAAATTTTTTTTATTTTTATATTGTGAAACAGCGCCATTAGAAATATAAATAACTTTTGAAACTTATGAAACTTATGAATACCTACAGTTTGAGCTATAAAAGACTAAAATCGGCTCGGTAGTTTTTAATGTAGAGCCATTTAAATACACCAGAGTCGAGCAATTTCTTCATTTTTTATCACCCTGTATTTAAAGACAGGGTTAAAAAAAACAACGAAAAAAATTTTTTTTATTCCAATACCTAGATATACAAAATTAAAACCTCATTTCCAGACCTTGCTGATTTCATGTGTTTTTCACCATTGAGACAATATACACTCAAAAACTCGTTTGTTAGTAAATTAATATAAACATAAAATTAAATAAATTGGTTGCTTTAAAAAATTAGAAAAAAACAAAAATTACTTGGATGTAATAATTTTCTGAAAAAATCAATTTCGAAATCACTATCCATTTTTGAGAAAAGAATATTTGTATATAATATATTATACTAACCTTTTTGAAATACGAATGAAATCGAAAATGAAAATATTATAAATAAATTAATATAAAAATTTCAAAAAAAACAATTAATTTTGATATAAAAAGTTTTGGCAAAAAATAACAAATAAAAATATGCTTGAATTAAACAATTTTCTCCAAAAATATTTTACAAAACATATTTAATTTATGTAAATACATACATATATGTATTTGCAAACAATACAGAATCTTGCTTGTACAAAAAACTATGTATGTAATTTGGACATAAAGTATCTTTTTTACTTTCAAGTGTTAATGTCCTTCGGTTGATGCCTCGAACAACAATTTCACATTTTAAAAAAAATGGAAACAAAATGATCTTAATAGTACATTATGTGGCAAGGACGTGAAGCTTAAGATTTTGGACGTATGTGGACCCACATTAAGTCCAAAATAGCTTACGTCCGTGTGTCATATACTATTTTTTATTCGCCGCTAGCAAAATATTTTAAAAAAATTGTTTATTCTAAATCAAAGTTATAAGTTTGCATAAATTTTGAAATGAAAATGTGTTGAACAAGTAACCTTTGACAAAATATTTGTTATTTTTTTCAAAATAATTGTATAACTATGACAACAAAATAATTACAATAATTTTACTTGTCTTAAATTTGTATAAATTATATAAAATTAAAATTTTTATCAAAGCAACCTTTCAAGTCAAAATTTCATAATTCAATCAAAATGATTGTTATTTTTTGTTGCCATAGTTATACAATTTGTTTGAAAAAAATTACAAATATCAAAGGTTACTTGTTCAACATATTTTAATTTCAAAATTTAAGCAAATTTTTAATTTTGGGTTAGATTAAACAATTTGTTTTTAAATATTTTGCTTAAGACGAATAAAAAATAGTACATATATGTCGCACGGACGTAATCTATTTTGGACTTAATGTGGGGCAAACTCCACATATGCCCAAAAACCTTAGCGTCCTTGCATCTCAGTTTTCAATATTGGTCTTTAGCATCAAATCAGTTGCGAAATACCATTGTATATTGTATAAGCCTAAATTGTAGATTGAGGTCTTAAAAAATCATATGCTTGACAGAAACTAGAATAGATAAAAAAACGCTGGTTAATTTTTTTTTCAAATGAAGCTAATATTTCGTTTTATTTTGTTTTTTAACCACCACAATTTAACATCATCATCCACGCATTTTACATTCATTAATTGTGCCCTTTTTGTGTTTGTTTACAAAAAAATAAAAATAAAAATAGATATATTTATTCAAATGAATGCACCAACAGAGCAGCAACACAAAAAAAAAATAAGAAATTACAAAAAGGTGATAAATTTCTTCCTTTTGAAATAGCACACCTTGGTTGTGCAGAACATAGAGAAATAAATTGTGTCACAGAAACGTTTCGTTTTGTTTTTTTATCGTAACATAATTCTCTTCTGACCAATTTATAAATGAATGAGATTTTTTAGTACTAGGAATATGATCTTATGATTTGTTTTTTTATGCTCTTGACAATTGTACGGGAGTGAGTATTATTTGTTTTAAGCCAGTATAGGTCAGTTTTTTTTCAACGCGGTTTATTAAAGATTCGTTTGGTGTCATTATTTCTGAGGTGTTGATATCTGACGTCATTCAATAATCAGGTTGCTGATGTTATGAGGTTAATCAAGTAAAAATATTCCAAACTTATTTCCTAAATACGAGGCTAACTTTCCTTCTAAAATAACGAATCCCATAACACATGCTAAAAATAATAAAATAAAAGAGATTATACTTTAATAACAACAATAAAATAAATCATATTTGAATTCGATATAAGATATTGATTCTCCTATTACGAACTTTTGGCATTACAACCTCCACTTCAAAATCCACGATCCATTAACCACTCACTTTCAATTTCTAATGATCAAAGATTTTCCAATATTATTATTATATCGCAACGATAGATATAAATAAATACAAAAAGTATATATGAAAAATAAACGAAATCGATACTCGTATATTTATTTATTTGGTAGAAATTCGATGGAAAAAGCAGGCGATGGAGATGAGTTGGAATAATAAAATAAGCATAACATCGTAACAATGTTTGTTTATTTATTGTATTTTACTCGTTTTTTTTATATGCTCATTTACATAAATCTATCATTTTATCTTATGTACAAAGTAGAAAAAGAAGAAAACAAATAAATTTAAAGTACTTTTTCTTAGGATTTCCTAAATTACTGTGCTGGAAAAATAATCCGTTTTCATTTAAAATTTGTTTATTTCATATTTAAGGGAAATATAAATTCAATATATAACGTAAGGAAAAGGAATTCAAAGTAAATCGGATCTTACAAATTTTTTATGGGAAATTATGCGTGAAAAGAATTGAAAATGTATTAAATTTTTAAAGTTTTTAAGATTTTTAATCAGAAGAGATTATCGACTGTTAAAATGATTTAATTCAGTTCATTAGCATTATCTCAAATTGAATTCTATCAAATAGCAAGATTATAGTTCTACGTTTTTAAGTTGTTTTGAATAGTTCATTAAATTCACATTAAAGATAACTGGTAGTTTCTTGTAAGAGAAGGATTCCGAGATAAAATCTTAAGCATCAAAATGTTTGAGATACCATATTGAGGCTTTTGTTTTCAATCTTTTGTTAAAATTAAAATTGGATATTCGGATCTTGAACAAATTTTGTTGAATGTTTGAATCCCACAAGGATGTCAATCATCCTTTTTTTTTAGGAAAAGATGTAATGGACAGGGTCATATTGGATCTACCAATTCCATGTATCCTTTTTTTATATTCAGTTTTGATTATTATTAACTTGTCAGAAGTCTGTCAAGAACTGTCATGTTCCGAAGCTTCGCTAGGAATGTTCGTTTTATAATGCCATGCACAAAGATTTTATTGGCATGCATAAAACTTCCATCTTCAGATAATCTTTTGTATATATTAATTAAATAATAAAAAGATTTGTATACATAAACTGATTTTTGTACATTTTTTAAACTCAAATTAAACCCCTCTTAATTATTGTTTGATTATAAATATCAAGAATTTGTAACCCAGAACGTTTGAATGCTATATTGTAACGTTCCATTAACTATTTTCATTGTTTGTATGTATATCAACGTAGGTGATTATATAGTAAATTTGCTAGTTTTCCACTCCATAAAGTTTTTTAATTTGACTATTTTCAACTTTATTTTATGAAAATCGTTTTAGTTATAAAAATAAACTAATTTAAGATTAATTGTAATTTATATGTGAAATCGGAATTAAAAAAGTTTAATACTATCAACGATTTTTGTTTATTCGAATATATAACTAATTATGTTTTTTTCGATGGGCTATCAAAATAGGCTCATTTTAATGTTTACGACCGAAAAATTTCATCCAATTAATTTTATATTTTTACTTGTCTGAACTTAGTTTAGTGATTACATTTTAGATAACACATTCAAAGATTTCTATCAATTACGTATAGAATTAGATGTGTTTTAAAACTGTTCTTTTATTGATTTCTTTATTATACGAGAGAACAATAAAAAATTAATTTCAAACTGAATTAAAATTAAACTTTTCTAAAATTATCTTAAATATAAATAGAAAATCAATCGTGTGTTCTATTTGGGTATAACAATAAAACTAAATAGTCCCTTCCAACCATAAGCAATACCCAAATTTAATTCGTAGCTTTAAGAGCAAGTAGTAAGAAAAACGACAACAATAAAACGACCATTAAGTAAGAACGTTAATATGTTTTGAGAATGGAATTTATTTTTCATGTATTTTCTACAAGTCAACGTTTATTGTTCAAATTCTAATAAAAAGAAAATTTCATTTGAATTTTTAATATGAGACGTCCTAACACTCTCTGGCACATTCCCTTTTTAATTTTTAACTTAACATTTCTTTTAAATGAATGAATGTGATAAAGAAAATTCTCCATTTATTATCTACTTTTTTTATATTAAATTAAAATAGTTTAACGAACTTGAAGAGGATGGAGTTGGGGTAAACTAAAACGAAAGGAGACATAAAGTAAAGAAATTTTAAATTATTCTAGTCACATAAGTTTGTAATTGGAACTTTTTCACACAATTTTTATTACATGAAAAACTAATATGTATGTAAAAGAAGTTAAACGTTTTCCTAATAAGAAAATTTTGGTAGTTGTTGGTTTATTGTGCTTGTGCAGTAACCAAAAATCATTGCAGAACTAGATTAAAGGTTTTATATGAAGCATATCAATCAATAGAAAGTTGAGTATTCAAATGTCATTAAAACCCACCATCTTTTTTTTGTTCCAGATATTTTCTTTCTCATCATTTTATCTCTGTTTAAATCTCTAATTAAACACAATCCATTATGTTCCAATAACAAAACTATATCATGTTCTCTATCTTATACAATTTTTTTGTTTACATAATTCAGTTAGCACACGATTAGTTATATTACATGACTCTTAATCAACAAGGATAAAATATGACAAACAGTATTAGAAAAATAATTAATAATTAATAAACAGAAATAAAAAACAGGACAATTAACTTTTGTTTCCATCATTTTTCCAGTCTGTTCTTTGTCTTGTTCGGGGTTATGCACTGTATACGAGTAAATTTAATTATGTTTGTATGCTATTTATTGCTTACAAGTTTAAGAATAATATTAAATAAAATCAATTTATAGAACATTTTATCGAATGTGACAACATTTATTTTAGAATATTACTATGAGATATAAAAAAGTCGGACAAGTGCGAATAAAATTCGCTCGCCAAGGGTTCCGTGAATGTAAAAGAACACAATATCAAAAATAAATGACATAAAGTTATGTTGTAAAGTCTTTATATCGCCAGACTATGGACGCATAACAGAATAAATGTTTAATCGTAAACGTCAATAGTAAATGTCAATCACATCTACATTGATCAAAAATGTTACTTGAGGTTAAATCTTATCCATAGCTGTTTATGTTAGCTAAAGAAAAATTTAACCAGTATTTCAATGGTCTAAATTGGGAATATTTGTTCTATAAATCAGCGTCGAAATATAGGGTGGTATACATACACTTAAAATAGCACTTTTTTCATCAATAACTAAAAAACTGTGCATCGCAGAATTCTAAAAAATGTTGCAATGTTTCTTAAATTAAGTGTTCTTCCAAATGACATCCCACTCGTTTGGTTACAAAAAAGTTTTTTTTTACCCTCCCCACACCCATCCCCTAAACACACAGAAATATAATTATTTGAGAGTTCGCTGTAGTTTTCGTTCAAAATATAGCAAACTTCCTGTCTCTATGAATTTTTTTAATTTTTTCTGTCTATCAGTGTCGAAACGTAGGGGGAGGAACGGTCTGGAATTTACACATTTTTTAGAATAACTCAAAAACT